>JAVFBX010203125.1:0-12475 GCA_034783855.1 Mopalia kennerleyi | reverse complement strand
CAGACCTTCCACACTGCTGGTGTACAGAATCAGACCTTCCACACTGCCGGTGTACAGAATCAGACCTTCCACACTGCCGGTGTACAGAATCACACCTTCCACACTGCCGTTGTACAGAATCACACCTTCCACACTGCCGATGTATAAGATTATTGCTAACATAACTTACCCTCTTTTGGTGGTACAACTAAGAAAGTTGGACATCGTTCACAGCACAGTTCTGGCACTTGGTCTTGGTAACACCGCGATGGGTTTATAGTTTTGCAGTTAGGATTTTTATCACCATACATACAAGCTGATAAAAGATATACAAATAAGAAAAAAATGATACTGAGTGCTCTGCAATCTAGAATACAAATGACTAGCGCATGCGCATTTCTATTTTACATTTGCTTACATATTTTATAAGCAAAAAGTGCGAATTTAGATTTACAGATATTAGACATCTCTTTTTGTTAGTAAAAGGTATACATTACGATTAAAGGCAGATTTGGATCTTTATAATTACTATGTATAACTGTTTCCGTCTTCATTTATTCAAAATATATATATAAACCACCGCCTGAAATTATTAAAGGGCGCGTCCTATTTCCAATATGCAATATATATTATTAGCAAATAACTGATTTAGATAAACACACAATCTAATTAAAATCAGTTTTTTAAAAACGATCCCCGTGTTTTGTCTGTCGCTATATTGAGATCTAAGACAATCAATCAAACTTCAGCTCGTCTTCGGCTTCTACAAACCTAAATTGAGAAGCAGCTCTGTTATTGGTCAATTTGATAAACCAATGACATTAAAGGTGGGGTGATTGCGTTAGATCTCGATATAGCGACAAACAAAACATGGGGAGCGATTTTGAGATCTGATTTTAATTGTAGATTGGATAATCACAGTAAAATGTAAAGATTAAATTTTAAAGCGGATTAGGTTAATATAACCATATATATATATACATTCAAATAAATTATATATTTAAATGTCTGTAGCGTAGTGTTTAACACTGGTGGAAGACAGGGTTTCCAGCATATAGCGAGACACTTAACATGTCATGGTTTTGTTGATAGTGCCAATTACTGTCAGAATATCATTGAGCCCGATGTAAAACCCCACTCGATAAATCAATCATTAAATATATACACCGAGACTTACAATAGATTAGATTGTTATTTAAGAATGTATGTCGATCAACATTGACAGGTTTTTAGACATTTTATGTACATTTGGAACCCAAACAACACAATGGCTTCGTCATATTTTGATCTAATACGTGCAGCAGCAATTGGTCTAAAAATTTATGTGATATTTACAGTTAACATTTCACTATCCGTGGCATTTCTTGAGGATTCTGCTAGCTAAAATAATCTTCTATAAATGCCAATACAAATCTAAAGTATTATACATGTATTTGTAAATTTTAAAAATAAAGTGAGCCTATATATAGGATGTACGGAGCCGTTCAAAAGAGTTAATGATCAGGGACCGGTAGCTCGAAGTGCTATTAAATTTAATCCGCTATGAAGGTCTATCTCTAACCCAGTATTAGCGATTTAATCTGATGTTAGCGGCTAATCGTCTTTCGAGCAACCAACCCCAGGGTCCGGTTGTTCAAAGCTCCGTTTAATAGCCTAACAGCAAGTTAGACGACGTTGCGTCACAAAGAAATTGACGTTACGTGGTAATAGAAATTCATAGTAACGTAACGTCTTCTAACAGACCGTTAACCTTACAGGGCTTTGAGCAACCGGCCCCAGCACAATTTTAATTTTCCATGTCACTTTTACGTCTCCGCAAGGGTGTAAACAACAGTCATGACAAATGATGCTCTGAGTTGGTCACTCGTGTATGGAAGACAGTTCATGCCACATCGTTTCTCTCTATTATTTTACTATTATTAAGAAATGTTCATAATAATCGTCACAAAGACAGTGCGACTCGTTACTAATCTATTAAAATAAATATTTTGAAATAATTTTCAAGTGCATGTATTGAATAAAAATGAATGTTACGACAAGGCATGACAAGTCTACCCCATGAGATACCAAACTGGCTCTTGGGCAAATATCAAAAGTATTTGAACGCTCAGACACGTGTCTTATAACTACTCGTTATACAGCCTACTTACTCAGGTTCTCTTTATGTTTTGCTTATTTGCACTTTACAATGATTCAAATTAGATAAAAGAATGTGCCTTCTCACTTGCATTTGGTCGTTCCACATCTTGACATGACTGGCAACAGCGTTGGCGAATTTGCTCAATATAACAGTTATGAGTATCTACTATTAGATCAGTACAAAATTTCCGTTCTGTGATAACACCGGGACTATCACCAAACGGGCAAGATTCTAAATAAAACAAAAATGTAATAAATCAATACATAATAATTCATTAACATGTTCAAGGTCTTTATAAATAATTCAGAAGATAGATGGTACGTAAGAAAAACAAATTCTCCATCGACAAGTGGTTCTACTTGACGTTACGGTTTTCCAATGGGAGTCTCGGAATAAAACAAAAATGTAATGCCTCAGGAATTATTCATTAACATGTTCAAAGTCTTTATAAATCATTCAGAAGACAAAAGAAAAGTCGACATTTCTCCAACGTCAAGTAGTTCTTCTGGTTGTTATGGTTTCCCAATGGGAGTTTCGACAAATTTACAAAGGGAGGTAATTTTATCCTTGCAGGGCGGTCCACTGACGTCACACAGTTCGGCATAGTTGTGCTTTGATATGACGTCACAAACATTTATCCATTGTGACGTTTAATAAATGGTCGCGACTCTCGAACTCTCTGACGTCAGAGGACCGCCTGTAACACCCAATTTTTGACAGAACGAGACACCCATTATATAGGGTTTTAATCATAAACAGGTTTTTTCACATTTTTTACTCAATAGCTTTATGGCAGTCCTCACTCCACTCCATACAAACCACTGAGGCGCGTTTCACAAAGCGACCTTTGTAACACCGCTTAGGGTAATAAAAACGCTTAGTTTAATTAATAAAAATTATTACGCTAAGCGTTGCTTGTGCACAAACGCATCGCTTAGGGAAATATGACTCGGACTTGAATCGCAACCACATCAGTCTGAACTTTGTAATGGCATAGATTGCAGTGAAATTCTGTGTAAAGGCATTTTGACCTTTAAACTTCACATACATCTTCTACAAAATCTCCTTCATAAAAATTATCAACAGAATTTTGAAATTAATCAATTTATTGTAGTTTCTCGGTGGCAACACTTTGAAATTACAGGTTTTGAATAAGACGGTGAAATTGAAGTGGGAAATAGCAGCTACACCACTTACGCATATATTATATTTTGTTAATGTATAGAGGCCATAATTAGTACTACAACTTTAGTATGGAGGAATTATGGGCGGGGTGGGGTGGGGGTTGGGGGTCGATCGGACCTTCGGCGCCTACCAACTTGTTGTAAAGCTACCTTTCTTCCTCCGATTGATACTTTAGACGATCCCTAACAGCCCACTGCAAAACAACACCCATGTTCCGCTGTCAACTGATGCCCAGCGAACCGTATAATACATAGAGAATATCTTATGAGTGACCCGGAGATATCAAATTTATGAGACGAGGTAGAGGCTCGGAATAAAGGAAAATTACAACCCAATCAATATATATTTTCGCTTCGCTGTCAAGAGAGAATCGAGTAACGCGCATTGGTACAAAACACATCTGGGTCAGCGTAAAGCGTACATCAGACTGATCACCATCCGCGGAACAGAAAACAGTGCCGGTTGAAATGCAATATTTATTTAACTGAAGTATGATATAAGAGTAAAATGAATTCGTTTTAACTCGAGTAAACATCGAACAATTAGTCTTGATCCATGAAGAAAGCATTAAAAAGACATTTGAATACTTCAAAAGACATCGAACTGTGTCGCCGCGAGCGATGCACTCTTTCAGATACATCACCAGAAAACAGTGCCAGTTGAAATGCAATATTTATTTAAATAAAATATGATAGAAAAAAAAGAAAGTTGGATTTCGAGTCAATATCAGACAATTATTTCTGACCAATTAACAAATCATTACTGGGACATTTGAACAGTTCCAAACACATCGAATTGTTTCGTGACCACTGACCTATTTAAAGACGTTATCTAGGTCGGTGGACTGGTCGTGACGTTGCACTCTTTCAGCACAAAAGTTTGAATGGATCGAAAGACAGATGGAAGACGAGAGAAGCATAAAATTTCTGGTCGTAAATTAGCTGATGATTTTATTACACGAACACGTTGGTGTATGTGATGCGATCACCAAACTGCAGGTCAGCCACGGTCGTTTCGAACAGTGCAGACGCCATTTGCATGGTGTAAAATAAAATAGTCGGTGTAGGTTGTAGCTTTTCATTGGCTGAATTGTATCAATGGACAGTAAGTGACCAATCAGAGAGTGGGAAAGCTGTATCCCACGTGTGGAGATATGAAACAAATTATCTCATGGCTGTTTTAAACTGAAATTTACTTATTTATGGGATAAATTAGGGTACGTCTACATTTTACAATCTTATTTTACGTCATATTCAGGAGGATCTCATTCTAAGACTAGGTCGAAATTAAAAAATCGAAGACTAGAATGGTGTTTGGATGGTATTAAATATATGAACCCGAAAATTTGTTTATTTCCCATTAAAAGAAACTGTAGAAGTCCTAGGTTTTGTTTAAAAATTTGTAATTTTTACAGGAGAAGGAGGAGGGAGGGGGTCAGGAACGCACGATTACACCACACAGAGGTCTTTTTCCCCAAGCAAAAATCTGTTCAGTAATTTACAAGCTACATTTGGAACCTAGTGTCAAACAAACTCCACAAACCGACATAGCAAGCCACACAAATAAATCTGCCTGAAATTTAATGTGGTCTAATGAGCGACCAGCTATATACTACACTAAAAATAATGTGTTTACGTGTAGATGTTAATAATATCGGCATGTTTTACAGGGACACTATTTCATATGATATAAGTTTTTTATGTTTCTCGATCAAAGTATATTTATTACAGCGTGTCATTTGCAAACAATAACGAATTTCAGAACTGCGTAATAATGTTGTGTAATAATTATTACACTAAGCGTGTTTATTACACTAAGGGGCGTTACGGACCTTGGCTTATGTTGAACGTCATGGCAGCACTCTGCCTTCAGCACTCATCTTCCTATGCAGGGGTCAGTATGTGTAAGACGAGACTTCCACATTACTATCTCTTGAAGTAATTCGAAGGAAAAACATGGCAAAAATTTAATTGGACTATGGTTGAAACAAGCAGCCCAATCAAAAAGTCGTTTACACATCATAGTTTACAACATACAAGCGCGGCGCCACTCCCAACTAACATGTCTGTGACGACGTCAGGACTCGTTAATGGGTCTAGGATAGTGTTTGTATATTACATATATAGCCTACTTGTCATCCTGCATTTAGACCGCCTCTTTCTTATCGTCTAAGAAAGCCCCAATCTGATTGGGTAAAGTAAAGAGAAGTCATCCGAAAGTAGCTGTTGTAACCTCTGGCTAACTCAGGTTTTATCATCTATGGAGGCAAGGTAAGAAAGGAAGAGAGGCTTAATCCGACGATTTTCTTTTCCGCCTTGCCTCGGAAAGATGTCAGCACTCGTCGTCGTGATATTTAGCCCTCTGGCTAAGGGCGGTTTGTTCGAACTGTGGCAATGAATGATGTCTTTACTTAGTACTGGGGGAAAATTAACTGTCTAACAGTATAGAAAAGCTCCACATCTTTGTTGTGCTAGTGTAATTATAGTTGGAATACACAGCCGTCAGATAACTGAAAAACCCTTAAGCACGGCGTAAAACACCAATCAATCAATCATTTACGTTAAACGGGAGCTAATATCGGATTGTGAAACGGGTCAGTATCGGTTGATTTGATTTGATTCGTGTATTCACCAAATATGAAATATTCAAATATCACATGGTATGGTTAGAAATAAATTGGGCGGAAATAAAGTCAATATGATTTAAATGACGTCAATATGGCTTCGGCAATTTAAGGACACACAAACAATACAGATTAAGCAGCCGATATGTGTTTGTATGTGTACGTTTCCTTGTAATGTGTCTCGTGATATTCCTGCATTATCATCATTTGTTGGCAATGGTGTTAGGGGCGGTTTACTCAATCCATTGCATGGGCTGACATGCTGCAATATGAGTGAAGTAACCTCATAAAGCACGGCGTTAAACCCCAATCAAACAAATAACTAATCATGTCTGGTGAAATATTATTAAAGTGAATGTAATTTTATTAATTTAATTAAATTCTTCGACATAAATATTTGACTATGAATAAGTTTACCGTCCATAGAGGGAGCATCGGCTGAGGAAACACACTCGCCTTTCACGCACCACTGGGAAACAGAGAGAAAAACACTTACATTCATATTGCATTACTTTCGCATATAAAACCGTACATTTTAGTGTTGGTCAACTGATATACCACGGCATGTCAATCAGCAGATATCAATCATTTATTTATGGAGATCGATAAGTGTGATTATTATCCGTCAACCAAATTGGTTTATACAAAATGTTATTTGGAATGGGATTCAAATTAAGCAAATTGCTTATGTTTTGTCTCCCTAGTACAATATAAACGAATACAATTATGGATCATACGGCAAATAAATAATCCAAATTACAATGTAAAGAATTTAAGGGCTTGCACATTTAAGATGGTCATATACTGCATGCCAAATTTAGATTGGTGCCTAATTAAATCTTCTTGAAGACAATATATAGTCAATAACATAAGTCATACGTGTTTCATTGTCGACTATACTGACATAGAAGTAGAACCAAACAGTACCAGATTCTCATCGACGATAAAGTTGTACTTATTGGCTAAAAGTGTTGTATTAGTCATAAATAGTTGGCGTGACGCTGTATATTTATTACACCCCAAAAAATAATGATAAACAGATTCACACCTGTTCCCACAAAGGCAACAACACGTATCATTTAAATGATTAATAAACAAATGTTCATTTAAAGAACTACAACCAGTTCGTAATCTACATAGCATTACATTGCCTACTCTGTGGCCAGTATAAAACCAACGGTGAGGAGCTTCTTAAATACACCGCCGTCATATAAGTGAATTACATTTTAAAACACACACCAATCAATCATTAAAAACACTTAAAGTATACATCAGTATACCAGAAATTTCGCTTATAAATCACATTTTGGGTTCAACCGCAAAAGGCGGAGAGTTGGGACGGAGCTGCCTTTTGTCCTCGGAGCTAAGGGGTATACCATATGATGCTTACCTGTTTACGACGTCTTTGTATTACATGTACGTTCTGCAGGTGTCCTGCATGTATTTGTCCTGTCTTTGTTTATTGCCAGTTACCACGAGGGTGGTTATCTTCGTCAATTGGGCTGGCATGCCGCCTAAGCTTGTGAGTGAAATAACCTTAGTAGTGAGTTAAA
Organism: Mopalia kennerleyi; assembly: GCA_034783855.1. Lineage (NCBI taxonomy): Eukaryota > Metazoa > Mollusca > Polyplacophora > Chitonida > Mopaliidae > Mopalia > Mopalia kennerleyi. The sequence continues at coordinate 4,995 of JAVFBX010203125.1, read as the reverse complement.
CCCCAATGAAACAAATAAAAAACTAACAACCAATCAATCAAAAGAAAATGTCCCTATCATGTGACGATTGTCAAATAGATTATGCCTGAAAATTCAATTAAAATTTGACCTGAAAAATTGTCAAATACTTTTAAAAAAAGAACCCGTATAGGCAACTCCATTTTCAAAATCAAAGTAGGATTTATGTAAAAAGTTTAATAAATTTGCGTTGAAAACCATTGCTCACAATGTAGAGTGGAGGTTTAATTTATTATGAATATTGTTCATACAGACATGCTCAAGAAATTCACAAATTGAATATGATCAAATAAATTTGGTAAGCATGCATTATAACAAGATTAAGATGACCATAGAACAGGAACAAAACTATATAAATATACAAAAAACTGGACACAATGAAAATTACTAGATTACTAGGTCAGAAAATAATTAAGTTACTCCAATCATCTACCCGTTTCAGTTTCTTGAGCTTATTTGACAATATCCCTGCATGTGTGGTACATGCGAGGCTTTTCTCTACGCCCCTGGTCTACATTTCTGCCTAATGAGATTTCTCTTACAGTTAAATTTTATCGAGATTATTAATTGATGATCCTTTTTCTGTTAGACGATTGTTTTGTGTCAGTCACGTGAGTAGTGATAATTGTGTATACCAACAATTGTATTGATAACAACTGAATCATGTAAACACGGACATCTCTGATATGATGGAAAGAATCGGCAATAATTTATGACTTTTGTTGATGACTAAATACTTATCTAATATCTTAGAAATGTTTTCTCTCCGTTATAATTATAGATATAAAACTCCCATACATCTGTCGTGGTCACTGCTCTACAAAAACAGACAGAAATATTGAATCTTACATATGTGGCCTTTTATCCTTTCTTGGAGTAACCACTTTACTCTTTCATTTTTTTTGTGTTGTTTTTTTTTTTTTTTTTAAAGAAAAACAAATAAAACCCTTCCCAAATTTATTCATCTCGTTTGCATTTTCTTCCTTATCTACTAACCTCTACAGCGAAACGCTGCTACATGAAAGCAATTTGCTTCACTTATATGGTAAACACTATTACCACGTGTCTCTTATAGTGTACAATCGGACAATTGCACGATTTATCGTTAGCAGCATGACAGAGGACTATTTATCTTTACCAGTCGGACAACTGTACGATTTATTTTCCTTTTTTTTATGTGTGTGGCAGAGACCCGAACCCAGGTTAATTGGTTGTCAGACAGACGTCCGTACCACTCGACCATTCACCTCCACATACTAATCAAGCTTGAAACTTTATGTCAATACTGTGAAACAATCGCTTAAAAAGCAAAACGAATTTGTACCGAAAGTTTTTACTGGTCATCTTATATTTTTTTTGTGGCGGATAGAAGAACCGAACCTAGATTACTTGGACGACAGTCAGGGGACGTTACCACTCCGCCATTGTCCTCCACACAACAATACCGCTTGGAACTTTATGTCAATACTGTAAACCAATGCCATAAACAAAAACAGACTGCAAGCTTTTGCTTGGTCATGTTATATTTTTTGTGGCGGAGAGGAGGCCCGAACTCACAGATTCCCAGTTAGGCAGACAGACGACTGTTCCACTCGACCATTCACCTCGACATACTCACATTGCTATGGAACTTATCCCAATACTGTGAAGCAATCCAATTAAAAAACAATAAACCTTGAATTTGAACTACACGGTATTTTTGTGGCTGAACGAGATCAGACATCTAGCCATGTATTATTTTTTTTTACCAACACGACAGTAGTGAGTACTATTCCTCTGTTTTTAATTTTGGCCAACAATAGACCCGAACCCAGGTTACATGGATGGCAGTGAGACGACTGTACCACTGGACAAATTTACCTTAACACAATTGCAATGCTTGAAACTGTATGTCAATACCGTGAAACAATACTTATATTAAACACGGTTATTAGCAAATCGGTCCACCGCTAAAGGTTTATTTTGAAAAAAAAAAATGCTCCTAATCCCAGCCAAATCACCGTAACCAACTTAAATTCGAAAAAATTTCCTTGGAAGAGTCAAAGACTAAAAGTTATGGCGTTTATCCATATTGGTGCAATATGCAATGTCTGCCACATTTTTTGTGAAACTTTATGAAATACATCCACATCTATGGAATTAATGTCCACCGCCTCTACCATAGGAGCGGTGGACAAAAATAAAAAGAGACAAAACTATGGTGTGAACTGCACAGAATCGTTTTTAATATTTGAAGGACAAGTGGCTGTGATACCGACCCGTAAACAGACATTTCAAGTTTGTCTGATTTTGTGTTAAATTTAGTTGGCCTATATTTAGGTGGAACCATCGCTCCAGGATATCAGGAAAACCACTCGTGCACATGTATCAACTACATGTGGAACGGCGAGAGACTGTTGTATATACAGTTAATGGGAGGGGTTCAGCAAGCCAATAACAACGAACTTAACGATGGTGTCGTATCCCTATACACATATAAAATGACTGTATGGGAAAATCAAGGGAAACGTATTTTTAAAAGGTTAAAATAAACAAAATAAAGAGTCACTCGAATTTCAAACTCTTTACTTTATCGAGACAATTACGTGATGGATTACACATTTAAGAAATTGTGTCCGTGTCACAGGTAAAAACTTAAGGGGAGAGGTTGGCTTGCAACGTCCATGTCTTGTGAACAAAAAAAACCAAACGTTCCCCTTCTGTTAATATCCCTGATGTACCTCACAGCCCTATGGTACAAAAATAAATATGAAACAGGCACAGTATTTAAAATAAAGCGACAATGCTGCTACACTCAACATCCTTTCCCATGGCAGAACATGACTGAAACTTACATCACCAACCTTATACTTTTATCCTGCGCTGGTTTAGTCCGTCAATCGACCATCAGGTATATGGGCGAGTCAGGGATGTGGCTCCTCCAACCACAGGGGTAGTTGTTACGGGGTTTCATCTCGGTTCCCCACTGTATTTAAGCAAGACAAAAATGGACAATCCGTCTTCATATTAGTGAAATACCATTGAGTACGACGTTAAAAACTTCAATCAAAGAAATAAGCAACACTTATATCCTTTGACAGGATGGGTAATACTATACCGAGTATGAGTGTACCTCAGTATTCACCGTCAGTGGCCAATGCTCGTCTGTGAGTGTTTGGAAAGATCTGTACCATAGGTTTTGTTTGCTTGATCGCTGTACTTAAGGTTATTTAACTCACACGACGGCGTGCTAACACAATGGGCGACAGAAACCACCCTCGACAACACTGGCAACAAACATACAGGACAATCAAAGGACGCAATACAAAGACATCCAAAACAGATCGGCTTGCTGATCACCAGGGCACTAGGAATTTCCATCCAACCGTGTTGATCGTTTGAAAATCTTTCGGACAGCATGCCAAGGGAACCATCATTATAATCCTGATAATATTCCTCAGGTGAAGTGCTAGTGAAAGCAAGTCTATGACTACGGACCTTACCACAGGACTCCACACATATCGATTTTCAATAAACGAAGTGTGGACAGTTTGGCACAAAGTTCGGTGAATACAGTCAAACACCTTTCCCGATTAGACGAAACGACAGAAAAAAGTCCCACTCTAATCAGAGGGCACACTTCTTCAAAATGAAAATCGCCATTAAAACCGGACCTTGACAGATTAAAACTAATTAAAAGACTAATCGTTAATTTACAAGTGTGTTTTTGATATATTTTGACTTAGAGAATATTAGTGTCTTTCAAACCATTTCAACCAATCTATTTATAATTTATCCGATACTAGATCAATATGATAAAGTTTTAATTACAGATCATTGGCCAAGATTATTTTGAGTGTAAAATTGGGTACAACCAAGAAAGCATAGACTTTCCGCTGGTTGCTCGCATAGCAATCCTTCTACGGTCAGTGGGAATCGAACCCGTAACTACAAAGATGTGAAGATGGTTACGCCATTTTGTTAATGCATAATCTACAGTGGACACCTTAGATCATTTCAACACGGAAATCCGTTAGATTTCTTACTGAATATGGACTAGATATTATTAAATCACGTATTTTGGGTTGATTTTCTTTAGGTTACGGTGGGCATTTAATTGTTTGTTTGTTTGATTGCGGTTGGACGGCGTACTCAACAAGGGCATTTCACTTAGGCCTATACATGGCGACAGGCTGGCCACTTCACACTGCTCCTTGCCTAATTACGGTGGAAAACTGGGAGGAAACCGCGTGAAAAAAACACCACTGCGATTGCAGGAGCCACATCGTTTGACTCACTCATATACTGGATGGTCGGGAGACGGACTCAATCTCGTGAACGGTAAATCGAAGTAGGATTAGCCATTTTAAACACGCATGGCTAATCAACTTTGAAGAGAAACACAATATAGGATCATTTCTCGACACTGATGTCCAGACGGGAGAGGATAAACTTAGTTCTGTATTTTCACAGTGAAAATGGGAAACAATATGGATCAACTTACCATTTCCCTCCCGCACGACGAGACGTGTCGTAAATATGGACGTGAAACGGTTGCATTAAAGGTGAAAAACTTTTTGAACTAACGCAAAAGCATATCTTAGTTATCTTTTTATAAGAAACAGAATTCATGTTTTTGTTTGGGGGTAGCGTCGTACTCAAGGGTATTTCTCAGTTTGGCATACTGAAATACGGTGCAATATCGAGAGGGAAGCTAACAAAAGCCACCCCTGCGACTACAGGGACCACATAATTAAGGGGTGCTCTCCATTAACGCCTACAATTCATTAACGCATAGGCCTACTCCGTTGAAGTATAGGGGAGAGCGGGGATGGTTCAGACACTTTTTCTTGATGTTCGTTTAAAACACAAACGACAGGTGAGTGGGCAACAATTACAGGGTCTATCTTTAGGCAAGCAGCATCACTTAATACCATCTACTCCATTGTCACATATGATTGTAAGTTACGGGTGCATACCACTTTTTCCACATGAGAA
>JAVFBX010203114.1:0-12476 GCA_034783855.1 Mopalia kennerleyi | reverse complement strand
AATATTAACGACTTGCAGGTTATGGATATGCACTATCGGAAGCAATTAAAGAAACGAATTTCCCATCTGGAAAATCTTTTACTGGACAGTCGTTAGTCTGTTTGATTTATTTCTATTCTAAGAGAACGGCGGTAAAGACCGCATTACTGTGCTCCCAATATAGATGCCTAAACCAGAGGGTAAAATTTTCTATGTTGTATGTGGCATAAAAGTAGTGTTGCCCCAGCGTAAAAGACAATTACATTAACAAACAAAAAACATAGCACAAGGTTACCTGATTTATTAGTAGCATCATTATATGACAACAATATCTACAATCAAACAACTATATTGTAAGTAAACGAGATTGAATATCCATGGCACGTAGACACCAATCACTCAACATGTTGCTTCGTTATAAGTGATACTTATGCCGAATGAGCGAAAGTGCTCTTCTGAGCTACCGACTAATTTGGGCATAGGTGCATTGGCGTTTCTTTCTAGTCCATTTTCTAATATTTCATTTTTATATATTTATGTTTAGATAGTGCTAGTTTGATATACAAGGCCACAATATTCGTCTTGTCTTAAGTGAAAATATCTATTCGCAATTATTGGTATCCAAATAACTTCAATAGACTTCAAACAAAAATAAATAAATAGTCCATTGGATATTTAGTGGACTACTTAATCTGACAATCGTAGCCAATGACCACAAACTATCTCGAAACTGTATTATTATTAAAGACTATGGAGTTTGGTACTCCGTGTTTTAGTGAAGAATAGAAACTGAGAGGCATGTGAATGTTGGAGCGGTACCTTCAATAATAAAGCCCAAAAGCTGAAATAATATGTCTTACGATTTTCTTCTACAATCAAACTTTCAAGTATTGGCATCTGGTACTGGAAAGATCTCTGAGATGGATAAAGCGAACACAGCAGCGGCGGTTGCATTGGATTGTTTAATACTTTATTGAATGAAGTACTTTATATAGGCTGTGACGGGCAACGGTCTTGTTGTTGCTGGAACTACACGTGTAACAACCGTGGATAGCGGTTGTTTCAATATGGCGCAATTGTGTTTTTCAGGCATGCGGAGATCATCCAATGAGCACTTTCCCCCAACTCTCACACTCTGAGCGAGATCACGTTTTTACGCTAGGGAAAGACGCAAAAACTTAGTTTGTCAATTCCGGAGCACAAAACAACAGATTTGAACGCTAACCCCACGGACAGTCGCAGTAGTAGAGTATAATTAGATTTTAAGGAGAATCATTAGATTTATAGTTCTGCGATCATTTTTAAAATATGCAGTGCTAAGCAACGAGAAATTTCTCAATTGGTATTTTTTAACTTACATACTCCAGTGTCGATTAATCTCCTGTGAACTCCCTTTATTGTGTTTTAAAACACTCTTTAACCCGTAAAATACCAAGCATTGGTGTGGGTTTGGTTTTTTTGGTGCATTATTAGGTATAAATAATATACGGTTTTCTTGTTTCAAAACAATAATCGTTTGCACATTGAGCCAATACTTTTTTTAATTGAAACTGGATAAGGATCCAAAGACACTTTCTTAAAGTTGACAATAACGGTGAAAAACACCAAATTGATACAACATTGTCTAATTTCTAACTCTTTCGAGAAGTGGTCTGATTCTGATGTTAGGCTTCTCCAAAGACAGGGATCAACGTAACGGATGCTATTCTTGGAGATAGTTAGTTTTTTACCTAATGATTTAATTCCTTAAAGCGTTTGGGCAAGTTAAGATCCGTGGCAGGCTCTCCTATAAATAATGGTTACACGGATTGTTTTTTATGACTGATTATCTCTCAAAGCTAAAACAAATGTATTTGATTTAATTAAACCAGTGAAAAGATCTGTTGTTACCGTCTTCAATCTGTCAATAGGCGCGTTAAAGGGCGACGAAAAACACCAAACTGATGCATAGTTGCTTAATTCGTAACTCTTCTGATAAATGGTACTTCAGATGGAAATGGTAGGATTTGTTACAGATTAAAGTAACGGTTGCATTTGTTGTCGATTATTGGTTGACCTGTTAACACAAAACACCGAGACAAATGTGTTCTATGCCACGATGACATCAAACATTCCATGCATAAAAATACACATGACAATAAAAATGTAACATAATTCATACCAAGTCGTCAAGCATTAAAAATACGTCGTGATGTCAGTGGATGGCAGCTTGGTGGGTTGTACTATGTAAGCCTGGTTTCTATTACAGATTCTAGTCCAAATGATAAGTGTCACATTCTATTCAGTCTGAAATAAATTGCTTTATATTCTATTTTTTAAAATAACACACCACAGTATTTTTAAAATCTGTTTTGTTCGCCGCTATTGTTATGAATATGAAACGTTATTCCTAGGCAGTCGCTTTATCTTCTTCCATTACATGTATTCACATTTAACAATGTGGTCCGTGTACTCAAGACATGTGACACGGATCTGTAAATAATGACTTTCGACATGTTAATTAAATTGACCGTCAACTTATTTAACAGATTGGTACGGGTTGGAGATAAGAGTTCACAAAATTAAAACAACTTAGTCGCCTTGGCAATGCCAGTGCTAGTTCTTGACCGTGTTGTAGTGCTTGGCTCTCCAGTTGTAAAATAGAATTTATTCTCTGCTTAAATGCTTTTGCTAAGTTCTTTTCAATGGATTTATCGACACTTCTGTTCTCAATACTCTCAAATGTTTTGTCTTCCAATTGGAATCAGAGAGGTTACGTGAATCTTTGGGAACAAATGGAATATTTTTCAATCTTCGGCATCCAGAAATATTTTTTGAAACTATACTATTAAAAGGTTTACAAACACAAATTTGTAGATTTTAAATATGTATTTATCGGGTATATATTATAACATACAAGTTCTTGAAACTACATGTCTTGATAAAGATAACGTTTTGCTGTTACATGTGACCCAAGAAAGAAAATACTTGGTAAAGATTGAATGATATAGATCTAATTTGGATGAATAGTGTTATAGCCAGTAATTATTGTTCTAATTGTACAAAACTGCCAAATGTTCTGTTTGTGGGCATCTTTCCCCAACTTTTCCACATACTGTTATTTCACAGAAACCGAGGACGGATTGTAGCTACTCATGGACTCCGATACAATTAACTGATGTGGACGCTTCGCCCTCCTTTGAATCTTAATCGATATCCTGTAATATAATATATTAGTGCCACCACCCGGGGACGCGGTTAAACGCGTAAACCCAGATTCGTCTCATAAAGTTCCAGAACGTGTTAAAGGATGGTCGGTATTTTTACTGATGTAGACAGCTTCAGGGATGTCGTGCATGAATAATAGATTTTGGATACTATTATATACTTGATCTTGTCCGTGGTCTCTTAACAGACAATAATGACGCTCCAATGCTCGTAATTAAAACTTATGTCGACGACACAATTGGACTGCTGTATTAAAGTACGTCTTACCTTCTTCAGATAGACCAATAAGTGTGTGAAATTGTCTCCTGTCAGTTCGATGAGAATCCAGATATCTTCTAATAATATCTTATAAAGCAGGGACATCCCATTCATATCGCGAAAGACTCTAATAACATACCCCTGAGTGGTCTGTTTGAAATGAATGGATTTTTCGTTTCATTGGACATTATGGTCACTCGAGAAAGCAGACCACATTTCGAAGGTAATAATTTAAACGCTTTGAAATACTGAACATTCCAGACCCGATACAAGATGATGCAATGTGATCTAATAGTTCTTAATATATGTTGTCAACAGTTTTCAATAGGTTATTACTGTACAACATAATACAGACTTGTATAACCTATTAGCATTATAATTCCGAACTCAGGAAACTTGGAACTTGGTTGACGGTACATACATTTTATTTTTTCTAAAATTCGTACTAGAAGCAATAAAAATGTTAGTTAGATAAGTACACGATTGTGTATTCATTGTTTATATAGTATTCATTTTGTACGTATATACTGCCAATAAAACAGTATGGTATTGTGTGTTTGTTTGTATGTATGTTTGATTGGGACTAACGTCGTCTTCGGAAATGTTTTAGTTGTATTGCAGCTGATGGTACAATTTTTGTTCTGACAAAATAAACACAAAAAATATAGCTCTAATTGAACCCTTTAAGGTTCTTCAAATAAGGCTCTAATAGAACCCTTTAAGGTTCTACAATTCTGGCTCTGGTGGAACCATTTTTGGTTCTGTATGGAACCCTCACAGCAACTGTTCTATGTAGTTTATCCCTATCTTATTATTTGTTACTTACGGTTCCATTTAGAATCACCCTGGTTCCATTTAAAACCTCCTCTTTTCTAAAGAACCCTAAAAGAACCATTTTTTCTAAGAGTGTAGAACAAAATGATAAGGGGTATGCATGTAGTTCGACCACGGGATGATCCTGGCTTCACAGCTCAGATATCTTGGGCTTATTTCCATACAATTAAGTTATAATTAAGACCGTAACGATTGGAAACGGATGAAATTCACGGGTGGAAGTTTACACCTTCTAGAAGATTGAGCTGGAACAGTGTCAAATTAAAGGGAATAACTACCAGCATTATGAAAACGCTTCACATCTTGGTTGTAACCGTCATATCAGCGAAATTCCCTTAAGCACGGCGTAAAACACCACCCAATCAATCAATAATACCAGGTTTGGCTACTGGGCCTTGTATATATTATTTCTGTATATTTAGATATTTGTAAATCCGTACAATTTCTCAAATGCAAAGCTATATTGATACTAAACAATATGACAAAGACCACCCCTTCTATACAGTGATAAATGTACATGGTATGGACAGTTTATAGATAACCAACATAAGGGAGGCATGAGTTTACATATAGTTAAAATCCATCAAACCGACACAATTTGTTAACGGTATTGTTTTGTTAGATCTAATTTGTATGCCTTTGTTTGGATAAAATTCTATCGGGCGAACAGATAAGACGTTGGTTTTACCGACAACATATATGTATGATACGTTTAGGCTAATTTCTCTTCTGAATATCGGGATTATTCTAGTAAATGTATTTGCATACAGTGCGAAAAGTAAGTAGGGATGAACAGGGATACACATTGTAATAGCCTGTTATATTTGTAGATATATGAAACGTTCTGCTTTACTCCTTTCATGTAGTCATGTCTCACTTTATTGCTTCCAACATAAACATCAACAGAGAGAATTTAGAAGTGCATTGGACTAAAATTATCCTCTATTCCTTTATCATTCTCTTGATATGATATTTTCAGCAGGAGAAAGCTTTGTAACGTAATGTAAACAAGGACTGACGAGTTGGTGCAAACAAGGTCAAATAAACAAAGATATCGTACCAGACTGCATCGCGTCTTTATGAGCACATTTATATTTGAACGGTATCTTTTTGATGGCGTATTAAGTCTTACACAACCCAAATAAACGATAAACGAACAAGCAGTCATGATTTATGTGACGTATTAATAAATCGTTAGGCCATTGTAAATATTGATTGTTATCCAGACGCAAGCGTGATCGGAATACATCCAGATATTTAATAGCATCAGTTGTGTTTGCCGAAAACAGTATTGTCTATCTATTGGATGCTATATGAATGACAGTTTGTTTTGGCTTGTGTTAAAATATAAAAGACCTATAAAAAATGTTTTATGTTGCAACATTAAGATTTTTTAAGACAGCTGTGAATCTAGATAGTACAAAGCGAATTGCTTTTAATGTACCAAAACTATTTGTTTGTACTAACTACATTTATGCTCTAAGCCACAGTTATAGAAACTAAGCAATCTTCCTAGATTTAATGTCTTTTAATATAAATGAATTGTATTGGGTTTGGTCATCAGTTTGCTACACCATTGTCAAGCAAAGAAACAAAGAAACGAATTTACCGCATGGTAATTAAATGCGTTCGTTGGTGTTTAACGGTATACTCAATGATGTTTTCTAATTTTCATTATGGGCAGAATTGAAACCAGTTGACAATTTATTAAAGCCAATCTCAATGGCCGCAGTTTGTTCAAATCGTGTTTCTTCTAAGCACTCATTAGCGCCACAAAGGGACACAATCCATACCTCTGCCATGCATACATATTCGTTACCTCCCCTATTAACTTTGTAGGTATCAGAACATATTTTTAAATTCATGATATTTTATAGAAGGCCTATATATAGTTGCCACTTCAATATTTCATTCAAATAATGTGAAGAACGAATGCTATAGTATAGTATTTCCGGATATTTTCGGCAGTTAGCGGCGCCACACACCTGAATATTGATTACCTAAACCAGCTTTTCTGGTAAATTTGTGTTAAGCATCTTACAAACAGAATAGCCTGATTGATCTACAATTTTTTGGCAAATATTCAACACCATAGGAGGGGAGGGATACAGTCTTTTCAATTCATTAGATGGATACTAATTGAGTAAATATTTGAGTTAATATCACACAACATGGACCGAAAGGGATATTATCAGCTAGGCTCACTATACGATACCAATTGCTTTAACGAGCTTAATAGATATATATTAATTAATGGTGCATTGTTGCCTTAAAGGCAATGGGAACGCATTCCCTTTAGTGGCGGAACAGACGAGCTCTTTGGCAGCCTTGCCGCCAAGTATTTTTTCTGATTTATTATTTACATTATATAGCTACAATATATACAATCAAATAACCCCATTTTACGTAAATACGGTTGAAAAACCTTTACAGACACTGTCCTTAGCCAAGGAGATTGTATCACACCAGCCGTTGTTGTACTGCCATCAATTTGTTTTCTACTGACGACAATGTTTCTCTGCCTGAACTGTGACTGGTTTCTAAGCAACGGATTTAGTGAGCGTATTATAATATTATTTACATTTATATAAACACACCAACCCTGCAAAGTATTGCTCCGTTATAAGGCGTAAATATGGCGAATGGGCGAAAGTGCTCTTATGGGCTTCCAATTAATTTGAGAATAAGTGCATTGGCGTTTCTTTTCAGCCAATTGTCTTATATTACATTACTATACATCTATGTTTTGATAGTGTTCCTTTGACATACAAGACCACAAGATTCATCTTGTCTCAATTAAAGATATTTATTCGCAATAAATGGAATACAAAATAAACTCAACTTCATATTAATAACAAAGATGATTGCCAAAATCAATAAAGAGTGTGTTGAATATTTAGTGCACTACTTAAACAGACAATCGTAGACAAGGGCCTTATACTATCTGAAAAATATATTTTTATTAAAAACTATGGAGTCTGATACTTATCTTGAGAGGGAATAATAGAGATTAAATAGAGGTAATGGGGTATGTGATTATTCGAGATGTATCTTCAATAATAAAAACCGTAAAATTGAAATAATATGTCTCACGATTATCTTCTTCAATAAACGTCACAAGTATTGGCTTCTGGTGCTGAGAAGATCTTTGAGATGGAACACAACAGCGGCGGTCGCTTTGGAACTCTTAAGCACTATTTGAATGAAGTACTTTATATTGACTGCGACCGGGAACGGTTTCGTTGTTGCTCGAGTGGTAAACCGTGGATAGCCGTGTTTGGAGAACCGCGCCATAATTGTTGTCAGCCTACTTTTCTTAGCATTAATGGTTCTATGAGGGTTCTTTAAAAGACGATGGCTCTAAACGGAACTATGATTATTATAATATTTTTTAAGATAGGGAGAAAGACATGGCATACATGCTGTAAGGGTCGTTACAGAACCATAAAGAGTTCCACCAGTGCCATAACTGAAGAACCTTAAAGGGTTCCATTAGAGCCATATTGTTATAGGAGTGTAGCAGAGGACGCATAGCGGATAATCTCGTCCACTCTCACAGTATAAGCGAGATAACGTTTTTACACCGATTTCTCAGCTCAAGAGAAAAATCAACATGCTTGAACGATAACTCACACGGACAGTCGCAGTAGTCACGTTCGACTTAGGTATAATCAGCTGGTAAGGAGAATTATTAGATTTATAGTACTGCGATCAGATGGAGCTATGGGAATCCTCTGTGTGGTGTTAAGTAAACAGAAAATACTCGATTGTGCTTTTTGAAAACTTAGAGATTCCATTGTAGATTGATCTCCTGTGAACTCTCCTTGTAATGTTTTAAAACACTATTAAACACTTAAAATACCGAGCATACGTGTTTTTTCCACTCTTTCATATAAACAATGGTTATGAGGATTGCTTTTTAAGAACAATAATCGTTTGTAGCTTAGCCAATAGTTTTGTTAGTTAATTGAAACTGGATAAAGATCAATATGCACCTTCTTAAAGGTGTCAATAACGGCGTTAAGTGTGATGAAAGACACCAAATAGATACATAATTCTCTTATTTGTAACTCTTCTGATAAGTGGTACTCATGATTAGAACGGTAGGCTTTTTCGAAATCCCGGGTGAATCCTTGTACATTGTTGATTTTTGTTACCTGTTGGTGTATTTCCCTAATGCGTTTGGGCAAATTAAGATCTGTGGATTAAAGTATCGTTTCCAGTAAACTGTCTTTCTAATGTTTTAAAACACTCTTAAACACTTGAGATACCAAACATTCGTGTGATGTTTGCAGGATCACCTATAAATAATGGTTATTCCGATTGTGTGTTAAGGACTAGAATCACTTACAGCTAAACAGATACATTTTATTTAATTTGACCAGGATAAAGATATATACAGATCCTCTTAAAGTTATCAATTGAAGCGTTAAAATGTGATGAAACACATCAAATGATGAATAATGGTCTAATTAGCAATTCTCCTGATAAATGACACTTATGATAGTATTTTAATATTTGCGGTTGTATTGGATTATTGGTTTATATCGACCGAGGTAAATTTGTCCTGTACCACGATGACATTGATCAGTTGCTGCATAAGGATCACATATGACAAGAAATAGGTTAGATAATCCATTATTTAACTATTTCACTAAACGTTTTTATATTAGCTCTAGAAAGGGTACATGAATCTTGAGGCATAAGTGGTCTGTTTTTTAATCCTTTGCATCCAGACATTGTTGTACACACTATATCAAGTTTCAAAAGAAGAAACATTTGAATTTTAGTAAGGATTAATTAGGCAAATATTGTAATATAAAAGTTATGGTTGCCCTTTTTGTCGCTTATTAGTTCATGACCTGTTTGAACGAACATCGAGACAAATGTGTTCTGTGCAGCAATGACAGATATCAGTCGCTGTATAAGAATAACATATGACAAGAAATAGGTTATATAATCCATACCAAAACTGTTTGTAAACAAACGTTTTCGTAAGTTGATGGTATCTTGGATGGCTCTAAAACGTACTGTAACCTTTGTAATTGATATGATAAAGTGTTACCTGGTATTCGATCTGAAATATATAAGCGGACTGTTTAGAAGAAAGTAATATTATATTAATTAAAGTAAACACAACTGTGTATGTAAAACTCGGATTTGTTAAGTTGGCCGTTATTGTCTGAATGTGACTAGTTTTTCTAAAATATCCATTGTCGTCGTTTTATCGTCGTCTATTAAGCTTGATATATGTGCTTCTAGTAGTCAAGGCATATGACAAAAAGCAAATCTGTAAATAATTACGTCACATATGAAATAAATTAACTGTTGAAAAAAAATTTAAAAAAACTTAGTCCCCATAGCAATGTCTGGGCCAGTTCTTGACACATTGTATGACTTGACTATCGAGTTGTTATGTAGAATTTATTCTCAGGTTTTTTGCTATTTGATATGGATTTATGGACATTTGTGTTCTCAAGATAGTATAAGGTTTCCTACAATGTAAAAGTATTGTCTTCATATTGGATCCAGCAATGTTACATGAATCTTTAGGTAGGGGTGGACTGTTAGAGCCATGTTGGCGGAGGATGTATAGTGGGCAATCTCGCCCACTCTGACACTCTGAGTGAGATCACCTGTTCACACCGATTTCTCAGCTCAAGAGAAACATCAACAAATTGGAACGATAAATCCAACGGACAGTCGCAGTTGTCACGTTCGACTTAAGTATAATCAACTGGAAAGGATAACACTAACTCAACATGTAATGTTAAGTAAAGAGAAATTCCTCGATTGTGCCTTTTGAAAACTTATTGACTCTAGTGTAGATTGATCTCCTGAGAACTGTCCTTGTAATGTTTTAATATACTATTGAACACTTTAGAATACCGAGCATTCGTGGGTTCTTTGCAATCTCGTATAAATAATGGTTATACGGATCGCTTTTTTAAGAACAATAATCGTTTGTAGCTTAGCCAATGGTTTTGTTATTTTATTGAACCAGGATAAAGATACATGCTCACTTTCTTATAGCTGTCAATAAACGCGTTGAGAGTGGTGATTGTGGTAATTGTCTAATTTGTAACTCTTCTGATAAGTAGTTTTTATGATTAGAAGGTTATGCAAGACCAGGGTAGAAATCTTGTAGATTGCTGGCTTTGGACAAATTAAGATCTGTGCATTAAATTGTAGTTTCTAGTGAACTGTCTTTTCAATGGTTTAATACACTCTTAAACACTTGAGATACCAAGCCTTCGTGTGATGTTTGCCGGATCACATATAAATAAGGGTTATTCCGATTGTGTTTTAAGGACTAGAATCACTTACAGCTAAAACAAATGTATTTTATTTAATTCAACCTGGATAAAGAGTTATACCTATCTTCTTAAAGCTATCAATAGACGAGTTAAAGGGCGACGAAGCACACCAAATGGATGTACAATGGTCTAATTTGCAATTCCCTTGATAAATTATACTTTATATCGATCGAGGCAAATTTGTCCTGTGCCACGATTACATTCATCAGTTGCTTCATAAAGATCACATATGACAAGAAATAGGTGCCAGCTCTTTATCACATTGTATGACTTGGCTATGGAGATGTTAAGTAGAATTTATTCTCAGCTTTAATGCTTTTGCTGAGTTATTTTATATGGATTTATGGACACTTGTTTTCTCAATATACTATACGGTTTCCTACAATATAAAAGTATTGTCTTCATATTAGATCCAGAAATGTAACACAAATCTTTAGGCACGAGTGGACTTTTTTTTTCAATCCGCTGCGTACAGATTTTTTTTTGGGAAAGCTGATCAAGTTTTAACAGAAAAGTTTTGGATTTTAAATATATTTTTATTACTCACATTGTTACAAGTTCTTGACACTGCATATAAGCACAAAACATTCTCACTTCTATAATCTCGTCTATTCATCTCGGGTAAATACACATCATGCGAAATATAACGTTTTGCTGATACGTGTGTCCCATGAAAAAAATCACTTGGTAAAGATCTATTGATATACCATCGAAGTTAGATGAATGCAGTGTTACAGTTTACAGACTAGTCTGATGAGGCATCACTAAATTGTCTTTTATTTGTACAAAACTGCCCAACTTAATGGCTGAGGGCTATTTCCCCAACCTTTACGCACACTGGTATTTTACAAAAGCAGAGGACTTGAAGTCGCTCATGAACTCCGATACCATTAACTGATGTGGACGTATTTCCGGCCCTCTTTTGTATGTTAATTGGTACTGTGTAATATGATATGGCCACGACACCACCTAGGGACCTAGCTAGGTTAAACGCGTAAACCTGGAATGGTCTTCTAAAGTTCCAATACATGTCTGAGGATAGCCTGTATATTTTCTGATGTAGACATCTACGGGGATATCGTGCATGAATATAAGATTTTGGATAATATTATATTAAGATTATTACAGAAAATATATAGTTGATCTTGTCACTGGTCTTCTACCAGACAATAATGACTCTCCAATACTGGTACTTAAAACTCATGTCGACACGATCAAATTAGATTGTAGTATTAAATTACTTCTTACAATCCTAAAATAGACGTATACGTGTGTGAAATTGTCACCTGTCAGTTCAATGAGAATCGGGATATCTTCTAACAATATATTGTAAAACAGGGACATCTTATATTTATATTGATGGAATCTAATAACATACCCTTGAGTGGTCTGTTTGAAATGAATGGATGTGTTGTTTCATTGAACATATGATGGCCACTAGAAAGACCACTCGAAAATAGCAGATTGCATTAAAATGGTATTGTACTTTGCATATACTGCTTAATTCACTGGCAACGTACTATACTGAACATTCCCAGACCGCGTACAAGACGATGCAAGATAATGAAATAGTTTTTAGTATATGATGTCAGAACTAATTTTTTATATTGATATCGTATAACATTATATAGTCTTACAGAACCAGTATCAGAGTAAATCGGAAAACACGAAACTCGGTTGACGTTTGGACACTTTGCTTTGCCATAATGAGATTACTATTAGAATCAACATCAATGTTTATTAGTAAACTACATGTACACGATTGTGTTAAGAACGGATTTAGTGCCTGAGGACTTTATGAGAATGGACTCAAGTCTGTAAAGTTGCCCTCTGGGCACAATTCCCAGCCAAGTTGCTATTCCTTCATCTTTTCCTTAGAAT
>JAVFBX010203103.1:0-12476 GCA_034783855.1 Mopalia kennerleyi | reverse complement strand
CATTTTCTGCTGGCGATTCGGTGCCTAACTCTCAGGGTCTTGGGTTCGATTCCCGGACGGGTTTCAACCGGCACAAACATTATCTGAACTAGAATCTGTTCAAATTAAGAAAGCGTTATTCCAAAATAACGAAAACAGTTTAGTATATGGAGTTTCTTACACAAAAACACGCAGGCATTAGGTTGTCAATGAATTCAATGGAATTAATCGTCTTAAATTCGGGGAAACCCCCAAATACAAGTTTCTGATATACTGTTATTTGGATACCTTGGATTCCCTTGCTTTTATTTGAACCTCCATTGTATTAAAAATTAATTTTCATATATTGAATGTTTTTTAAACCAATAAATTTATGTGATAATTGTTAGTTCAAACTCATACCCAGGCTTTTCATATCTCTGAAAATATTTTGAAAAATCTTGGATGATCTTTAAACAATGTTGCACTAGTTGATACCCTCATTGATCGACACATTTGAGTCACAAGTAGTAGAGTTGGCAAACATTCAGAAATATGGATTCAAAGATTGACTTCCAAGTCCGTCTTCATTTCATTTCAACATGTGGTAAGCGAGCATGTCAGATATAGTACACAATATATCCAACATGATCGGACACTGGGACTACTCATCAACATAAAGAACACACAGTTTCTGTGGAATCTAGTCTCACATACACTATAAATGAACCTTTGGCATTTGCCGATGTGTAATAAAATCATCATCTAATTGATGACCAGACATTTTACGCTGGTCTCGTCTTCCATCCGTCTTTCAATCCATTTCGTGCTGAAAGGGTGCAACGCAAGTCACGACCAGTCCACTTGGTTGGTTGGTTGGTTGGTTGGTTGGTTTGGATGGCGCTTTCAAATCAATATAATATCGATTTATGCGCGCCAGTGCTTTACATTGGATACTGCCTGCATGTATATCATGGTAGGTAGTAAAATTGTATGTCACACAAAATGTATTCGACATATAAAGATATATGTTTTACCTGTATTCAAACAAATGCGTTTGACAGATAGTTAACCACAGAAAGCGAAAGGAATGTTAAGCAGATTAACACTATTCTTAAATATTAGTAGGTATGTAAATTTAAGAGAGGGTATATAATATCACAGGCTATCACAGAAATATATCAACATTAATTACATAAATCACATGGTAAATTTACAGATATATAAAAATTATGTTACATATATATAGAAAATGACGCAGTAAAAATTACATGGCATTATACAATCTGTTTGTGTGAATTATAAAATCTGCTAAAACATTAAAAATTTTGTATCGGTTCTTAGATGGTGGATTTAAGATGCTCTCTATTGATGGGCGATGAACCCCAAGGTTATGTAGTTTTAAAAATAAAGCTTGTCTTAGAGCATGATACCTCTGGCAATTCATTAGAAAGTGCTCTATGGTATCAGGTGTCGCACATAAGTCACAGAGGCCGTCATCGTGCTTATTAATTCGAAATAAATACGAATTTACAGGAAAATGGCCAGATAATAACTGATAAATAAGGACTTCAGATTTTCTACTGTTCAAAGAAAAAGATTTAAACATAACTGAGGGTTGGAAACGATAAAAGAACCTGGAGGTAGCACAGGCATCCCATCTTTCCTGCCATAAATCTCTAAAATAAAAATGAACAGATGACAAAATCTCTGAAACAGACAAATTAAAGTTATTATTTACTGTTTCAAGTTGAAGCGATTGTTTGGCTAATGTGTCAGCTAGTTCATTGCCTTCAATATTGCAATGACTAGGCACCCATTCTAGTAAAACAGTTATACTATCATAATATAAAGTAGTAAGTAAAATCACAATTTCACATATAATAGGTGAAGGTTTTATCCAGGAAAAGTTTTTGAGTGCCATAAGTGAACTTAATGAATCAGAAAATATAACAACGCGGGATGGTTTCACATCTGCAATCCAGTTTAAAGCAAGTAAAATGGCAAACAATTCAGCAAAAAACACAGATAAATTATCAGAAATACGTGTAGACTTGGAATAGTTAAACTCAGGTATACAAAAGGAAGCTCCAACTTTACCAGAATCAGGACATTTAGAGGCATCAGTATATATGTGGAGAAAATAGTTGTAATTAGACAAAATATGGTCCTTTGAACAGAGGCGAATCATTTCAGGGGAATCAGATTTTTTGATTTTTAAAGATAACTCTAAAGATATATTTGGTTGCACAATGTTCCATGGTGGGAAATGAGGCGTGATTGGCTTTAACACATGTGTGGCTTCAAGGTTTAAACATTTGAATAACTTTGCTATTCTGACACTAAATGGTAAACGTTTAACAGAAGGCGAAGAAAATAAATTATCATACCAAGAAGGTTGTAAAACAACAGAAGCGGATGTTTTAACAGAAGACTTTAATTTTAAACCAAATTTAAGAGTTTGTAACTTACGTTGAATGTCCAAAGGAAATTCTCCACATACAACTTGAAGGAAAGATAGTGGGGTGCTTCGCCTCGTTCCAGTGCACAGACGCAAAGCCTGGCACTGGATACGATCAAGGGACTGTTTCAGGGTAACAGAAGCAGAATCATACGCTTCACAGCAGTAACTTAACCGAGATTTAATATAAGCCCTGTAAAGAATAAGCAGACATTTTTTATCAGCACCCCATGAAGTTGAAGAAACTCGTCTTAAAAGATTAAGAGCTTTTAAACATTTATTAAAAATATAGTCAATATGAATCTTCCAAGTTAGTGTATGATCAAAATAGACTCCCAGATACTTGAAAGAATTAACGCATTTAAGCCTATGTCCGTTATAACTTAACACTAGGGGGGATGGAATACTTTTACGAGTGAATAAAACAGCTTCAGATTTCAAGGGAGAGAATCTAAATCCCCATGATTTTGCCCAATTAGCTATGTCAGATAGCCCCTCCTGTATACGACGAGAAACAAGATTGAAATTACGATGGGAAAACCAAATAACTTTGTCATCAGCAAAAAGGCAACAAGACAACTTCGGGTTTAAACATGACGGCAAATCATTAATCATTAAATTAAATAGAACAGGGGAGATAACGCTGCCTTGAGGAACTCCATTTGATATTATTTTTACAGGCGACAAGTTTTTCCCGATTCTAACTTGCATAGTTCTGCCTGATAAAAAAAACCCTTAATCCACCCTAACATTCTACCACCAATGCCCAATTCCCGCAACTTAACTAAAAGTCCACCCCTCCAAACCATATCATACGCCTTTTCAATGTCTAAAAATACAGATAATAGATATTCCTTGTTCGCCGTTGAGTTACGAATGGCTGTTTCAAGGGTTACCACGTGATCTGTGGTACTTCTGTACTTTCTAAAGCCACTTTGAAAAGGAGACATAACATTATGTTTATCAACAAACCACAGAAGTCTACTATTCACCATTTTTTCCATTATTTTGCAAAAGCAAGATGTTAGGGCAATTGGTCTGTATGAAGACGGGTCTGATGAATTTTTACCTGGTTTAAGGATAGGGATGACAATCGACTTTGTCCAGGCTGTTGGTAAGCGCATATTGCGCCAAACAGTATTATAAAATAAAAGCAAAACATTTAAACATTGGTCAGGCATATGTTTGACGACACTATACTTGATCCCATCCTCACCCGGAGAGGAGTCTCGTGAAGTTACTAGTGCCTGCTTTAGTTCTAAAAGAGTAAAATCTTCGTTAAAAGGTGAATCGTCAAATAAAATATTGTCATTAAAATTATTTTCTATATCTTCTTTCCTAGTAATAAAATCTGCTTCATAATTATTATCACTGCTGACGTGGGCAAAACTATCCGCTAATACAGTGCACTTATCCACATTATTAACATAATTGGTACCATCTTTTTTAAGGGTTGGGATAGAGTTGCATTTACGAGTACCTTTAACCGCATTGACTCGTTTCCAAACCTGGCGCATCGGGACAGAAGCCGAGATGCCGGAGCAAAAAGTGCGCCAGCTCTGTCTCTGGGTGGACTTGATAATACGTTGTGCCTTGGCTTTTAGTTGTTTATACACTAACAAATCAGCCGGAAGACGAGTGCGCCGAGCACGGTTTTTAGCTCTTTTACGTTCTTTTATCGCTTGGCTACACTCGTCTGTCCACCAAGGCACAGGAGCTTTCGTACGAGGTTTGCCAGTAGAGATAGGTATAGAAAGTGTACAAGCATGGTTAAGTGAAGTAAGAATATTATCATAAAATAAATCTACATCATCATTAAAAATGTCCATAGTAAAATTATGAATGCATTCTTTGTTAAAAATATGCCAATTAGCTTTGTCAACTTTCCACCTGGGAGGCCCACCGGGTTCGTTAACATGAAATTCATAACCGAAGTTTATGAATACTGGGTAGTGATCACTGCCACATGAAGTAGAATAATCAACACGAAATGCAGAATTAGAACTAAGACTTAAGGAACAAAAACTTAAATCAAGACATGACATTTTATTGGAATAATGTAAAGTGTAAGATAAGGTTTACGTTATGTAACATAGTACACCAGAAACTTCAGGTAACGATTTTGTCATGTATCTAAGCCCACAGGGAACGCGATGAAGACAAACGAAACGCATAATATTTGACCAATCGCAGGGCATGAGTAATTACTTTTCAGCACATTATTCGCCACCAAAAGGTCTACACCTTCACTTTTTAAAATCGCAACACCTTTCCCATGTGCAAGATAACATGTCAAAAAGCTAATCTTACACGTCCAAAAAATCGGACGCACGCATTTTGAACAAGGACAAGTCAGACAACAAAAATTAACGTGAGCCAAACTTGATAACGTGGTGTTATTTGAAATGAGGCGATTCGATTGGTTGATTAAACACCAAGTCATTTTTAAACACTGACATTTCATAGTGTCGACTTAAGACGCACTTGGCCCACGATGTGCTAATGCCATCAGTGCACTAAAGTGAGTATGGTATCCCACTCCGGATACACAACACTTCATGTGTGTCATCGACCCTTTAATAATTGAATGTAATGGCTGGCCATATAAGCTATCTACATTGTTATTTTCTGAAATTGGCTCCCAATCGATACTAAGTTGTCTCATTGGCAGCTAAGTGACATCGCTCACTGTGGCTTAGGCACTTAACAGCTTTATTTCCAAGAGCATCGTCGAGCCTTTTCAATTTGAAATAACATCTTAAAATGCTTCCAGACAATGATTGTTGAAAAACTTTTTACTTAACAGCGTCAACATTTGCTTAAAATGAATTCCTTTTTATGACAACTGTCGGTCTCTGTGAAAATCTGGCGGAATCGCAATAAACCCAATACCAGTGGTCTCTTGTATTTTTCCTCAGATAGCCATGTAGGCAGTTGGACCCTTCTACGGTTGTCAATCGATTTTTTAAAAAGGAAAATCTTCTTGTCAAACACATTTTTTTAAAGGTGTGAGTCTGGAATACTTAAAATGTGTTTCCTATGTGTTGACAAAGCTTTGCTAAAGACATTTGTGGGGATCTAAATGGGCGGTCGCTTTTCTGATTTCCCAATCAACAAGAACGGGTGGTTAATGAGGTTTCTATTGACGAGTTGACTGGTGTGTTTTAGCGTCCATGTCCAAGATAAAAACACAATCAAACCAAGCAAGAAGTACAAATAAATACAGAAAATCATAAAACCTCTCACAATCCCAGGAATTAAAATATACAAATGTATAAAAAGATAGTTAGTTTGAAAAAACAAAAATCCATGAAAAATAACTTAATATCAAAAGCAATATTCAATGCCTTTTTAGTATTTAGCGTTTGCCTCTAGATATATTAATACTAAAACATCTGTAATGCAATGATTTCAAATAATTAATGTGTAAAATTATGAGAAAATATTTACCGGTTGATGTGAAAAACTTATGGTACCGAAGTGAAAAATGGTTGAACTTTTGTAACAGAGAAGACTTTCACATAGATATGGTCGGACAAAAAGTGTCTTTTCATTTTGAAATCTTGAGGTAAAACCAATGTTACTATTTATGTTTATTGTTCAACCATCACTTCTAAAAAAGAATTATTAAATCTCACATGGATTGAATTCCCTTAATAACCGGTCATTTGTAAGGTATTGATAAACTTTTGATTGCAACGGGGATACAGCTATGACATACAGAGCTGATAGTGACATTCAAATTTCACCAAGTTATAATTTATGTGGCAGACCGCTGACGGTGTAAAGCAATCGAAACGTTACATTATATGGGAACGTTTGTGTTTCTCAGAAGCAATGAATGAACAATATTCGAGGCATTTAAAAACTGACACCCATGATACATCATTACATAAATAACACTTTAAAATAACAACCAATTCTGTCGTTTTTTGTTAAATTTAAATTTTATCCGTATAGATTTTGGATCCAAATTGCAACCTATGTCGACAGTTCCCGTAAAGGTGCATCGTACTAGAATTGTTGTCCCTCTCTATAATGCGGTCCATTGGTCACAATCACTCTTCTTTTACGCTTCAAAGGATCCGCATCTGGGAATTTACCATTAACATGCCGGAGTCCAAGAATGTAGTTCAGTTACACGACGTAAACTGTCAATAACACGAATAAAAGGTGTTTCAGTTGTATAACCTTAATTCTAACCCTCCACGGGTTACGTGCCGTGTGCAAATATACATAACAAGGAACACAGCTCCGCGGTCTTAATGAGACAACAATGACCGCTGTTCCTACTACCTCCATTGACAGACTTGCACTGCATAAGCATACGAATAGTTAAAATCCATCTCGAAGACAAAAACATTCTATACTTTAAATTAATAAATTCATTATTCCGTAAACAAACCTGTGGTGTTGTGATATTTTCAATTCCCAAAGGGGTAAACACTCATTACAACCCAGTGTGTGAATGTTCATCTATCAAATTTCCGATATTAAAAAAAATCAGACATGGCCGCCTCCGCTTTAAATTTTGTTTTCTTAATTATATAAAACATACTGCACAAATAGGGAATTGATTGTTGCGAACATGGTTTAAAATAAGTCTACTTCACAAGCGCTATAATTTATGGCACCAAAATATCAGAAAAATTGTTATTGAAGACTTTTTTTACGGCGTTTTTCGCTGTTTTAAATCTCAGCCGAGTCTGATGGCGTTGTTATGGCAGCACGCGATGACCAGGGGAGGCAACTTCCTATTTCTGATTGGTTGTTGACAGTTTACTGCATAGAGGGGGGGGATTTAGGAAGAGCCATTTTTGAGGCTGCGGGAAAGCTCTTTTTCTGTCTTTTTTCGGGTTAGAATGGTGTTTAAATCCTCGACATCGGCCAAAGTTAGGTTTTTTAAGACCTCTATTGTCATTTTGACACCTCGTCAAAACCCGAACCGCCGCAGGCGTCGAGGGTTTTGACGAGGTGTCAAAATGACGACAGAGGCCTTAAAACAACTTAACTATGACCGATACCGAGGGTTTAAACCCCTAAACTACAACCTTCAAAAGTGCACTTGTGTTGAATACAGTTGAACGCGTAAGACAAATTAATCCTCACCAACGTCAATCATGGCGGTAATTGTGATTTACCGTTGTAAAGCTAGCAAATCAGGTTAATGGCATTGTATGATGATTCCGTAAAAATGTAAATCAAATCTGATATTAAATGTTTATGTATATATAATTTAATCGGCATCGATACTTTCATACTGCTGATCTGGTTGTTTTCCTGATTTCACCACCAACAACAACACTTTATAGAATTACAGTAAAATATAGAAATAAACCGAATAATAAACGTATACAGACTCACATTTATGAATATCTGGCTATTATGGATCATAGTTTGTAGGGAAGAGCAACGAAGGACTTGTTTTAACCCTGGATAAACATTTAATAATACTATATGGTGGAACACGAAGTATTTGGTGAGCAACTATTGAGAATCATATGCATACATGTATTCTACGGAAGCTTGTGAACAAGCTGTAAACACGCAAATGTGTATAGGGTTTGTTAGTATTTAGTAAAGAAAAAGCTGACTTTGTCAGAATTATCCCAAGGAATCTGCCATAGATAAACAAAACAACTGCTAGTACTGCTAAAAGCATCGTGGAGGAAAGAGCTATGCACTTACCCCTTTTCGGCGGTCAGACTAAGATCAAGTTAAAAAAAAAAAGAGACCAATCAAATACATCTGCCACTTTTCAGTGTATTGTCTCTGCCGGAATATCATGTTAAACCGCAGATAAAGATAATTTTCTTTTCGAGCATGGACTCTAATTATGCGTATTCTTTACTATCTGTTAGTTTGTTTGTTGTTTGTTTGTTTGATTGGGGTTTAACGTCGTACTCAAGGGTATTTCACTTATATGACGACGGATTGTCCACTTCACATTGCCGTTTAATGTAATTACGGTCAAAAACCAGATAAAAAACTCATAAAAACCAACCCCGTGATTGCCGGAGCCACAACGTGTGTCTGGCTCATATACCTGATGGTTGAAAGGCGAACTCAATCCGATGAACGGCCCAATATCAGACAGGAAACAAACGGTACTGAAAACTACTCAAATTCTACCTCAAACAATTCTGACAAAATCAATGGTTTTTGGAACTTTCACAGACATCTCTACACTGTTCATTTACAGAAACCCTAACAAAAAGATGTGAAATCAGATTTATTCTAGAGATTTCCATGCCTGTAAAATGGTGCTTATGTTTTCCATGTAGAATGTAACAAAATAAACCCCACAGAGATATAGTATATTACATCATAGCACCTAAGTAAGGACTTGCAGAAGTTTGCTCCTGTTAGAGACGTATGTCCATGCTGACTGTGTAATCCATCTGGTGAGGAAGCTGAAGTCAGATGAAACCTGAGAGCATGTTATCAAGCTATGGTAGATAAGCAGGGGAAGTAACTGAGCCTGATCTTATCTCTGGAGACCCCACCAGCATGGGCCAGCCTACTGATATGTAGTCATATCTAGAAGGTAAAAATTATATTCTACTGCAGGCTCAATGCTTTACAGTTGCTGCAGTCTCAGTTGAGGGGAAATTCAGGTCACATGTAACATTGTACCTGGGACTTCTGTGTTTCAGAGAATTCAGGAGTGATGCTATCAAGAGCATTGATATTTCAGATAATTTTTTAGGTCACAGTACATGTATCAGGATATTCTGAATTCCTGGTGACATGCTATCAGCAACTTGATGCTTTATTCAAGGAAACTGTATTTCAGAGAAATCAGGTCACATGACATCCCGAATATCTGTATTTAAGAGAAATCAGGTTACAAGCTTTAAGGAATATCTGTACTTCAGAGAAATCAGGTCACAAGCTATAAGGAATATCTGTATTTTAGAGAAATCAGGTCACAAGCTATAAGGAATATCTGTATTTTAGAGAAATCACGTCACAAGCTATAAGGAATATCTGTATTTTAGAGAAATCAGGTCACAAGCTATAAGGAATATCTGTACTTCAGAGAAATCAGGTCACAAGCTATCGGGAATATTTGGGTTTCAGAGAAATTAGGTCACAAGCTATTGGGAATATCTGGGTTTCAGAGAAATCAGGTCACAAGCTATTGGGAATATCTGGGTTTCAGAGAAATCAGGTCACAAGCTTTATTGTTTGTTTGATCAGGGTTTAACGTCGTACTCAAGGGTATTTCACTTATATGACGACGGACAAGCTTTAAGGAATATCTGTATTTCAGAGAAATCAGGTCACAAGCTTTAAGGAATATCTGTATTTCAGCCTTGATACATGTACGCTTCAAACAAACTGCCCTTAGCCAAAGGGCCTTCATCTAGGGTCCTTTATAACTAAATGTGGGAAAAAACAAACAGCCTACCTGTGGGTATGAAAGAGGTCGTAACCTATCATAGTCCTCCTGCCCTGCCGTGTCCCATAACCCTAAACTCACTGCCACACTGTCAACCATCATGTTAGCTGTGTAGTTATCAAATCTAAAAACAAAGATATACTTGTCAAGTATGATGTGTATTACAGGTTAAAGCCAATCACATATTTTAAAAGGTTTCATATGATACAGATGTATTTTAGGAAATCAAAACTCACACGACACTAGCTACAAACCAGGACAGCCCTACCAGAATAACAACTTAACTAGAGGGGTGTGGGTGTCTTTGAGATACCCCAATCTGTTTGGTTCAGGTTGCTCTGTTCACCCCTGGATAAAATGTAAAATTTCTCGTGACCACTAATTTTCAGGTTAAAAATTTCTCACCAGATTTTACATACAGCGATTATGGTTCGAAAAAAATTCTAAAATATCAAGTACTATAGGATTAACTTTTATGCTATAAATTCAACTATTATCGGTTTGTAATCAATATTGATGTGGGTTTTATACAAAATTTAAAAAAAAAAAAAAAAAAAATTGTTTTTTTTTGGTTAGGATTTCACGCGACCCACTGTTGCATGGTGACATGATTTTCCAGGCTTGGCTCTGTTGGGCATTATCATCTTTATTTTACGCACATAATGAACAATTATCCACTTTCATCTCTTTCTTAAATATTGTGAAAAAAAACGAGCCCCTTTTTGATATCTGAATTACGCTACATACAGGACAGTCATAGTCACCATTGATTACAAACTGGAATCACTTGATAAGCATTGAGTTCACCAGTGGTATTTTCTAGTTACAGTACCTGTGAATTAAATTTACAGGTCAAGATATCGTGTTTATGACTTGTAATTGTGCTACTAAATACTGTTGCTTTTATTAGCACAAGCAATAAATACTGCACCAGTGGGGATTACAATGGCTCTCGTATGCACCAAAATAATACATGTAAGCACTATTTTCCTATGAGTGGTGCCGAAATATTTTTATGGACAGATTTTGGGACAATACAAGAATATCACCCAGGCCAACCTATAGCTCTGTTCTGTAAATGGCCAAGAAATTCTAACTCCACTTGTTGAAAAGAAATGATTGTTTGTTTGTTTGATTGGGGTTAGATGTGGTACTCATGGGTATTTCACTTATATGACGATGGATTGTCCACTTTACACCGTTCCTTTCCTTATTACAATGGAAAACCCGAGAAAAAACCTTGTAAAAGCCACCCCCGCAATTGCCGAAGCCATATCATGTGACTCACTCATATACCTGACTGTCGACAGACAGACTCAATCCCGTGAACAGTAAATTGGAGTAGGATTAGCAAGCACACACCCTACCACTTTAAAGCCACAGCGCCCCAAAAAAGAAGTGAAGATAACCAATCCATCTGTTTGAAAAGTTTTGCTATCATTTATTTACTTACACTGTAGGTACATATTCTCCTGGAAAACTGTCTGTCGTATATGATATCAGCATACATGTCTTTCCCACTGTTCCATCGCCCACGACAACACATTTGATTGGTCGACCCTGAGCCATGATGCTGGGTACAACCGGACCTTGGCACTCACTGAAACAACAACAACATCCACGTAATATTAACAAAAAGATGCAAAGGGAGTTATTGGCAGGTGAATTACATTTACCAGGTTAATGACAAATCCACAGGGCTTGAAAACACAATATTGGGGGAAATAGTGTAGAAAACACAATATCGGGGGAAATAGTATAGAAAAGACAATATCGGGGGAAATAGTGTAGAAAAGACAATATTGGGGGAATAGTGTAGAAAAGACAATATTGGGGGGAAATAGTGTAAATTTAAGACAACCAAGGGAATTTCTTCTTTTTTTTTCAGTAGGACTTGAAAAGGCCCATACATGTAGCTGAGAGATTAGAGTTAATGATCAGCTGTCAAACTTCTCATTCTTAAGTTCCAAAAAGATATACATGAATAAAGAAAAATATATATGCACTGATAAAAAAGGTATGTTCCAAGGATGACCTTAGATCTAAGATCCATATGGTTAAAAGCTACCAAACTGCCCTCAGTGACATCAATTACAAGTTCACCACATGGAGGCCGAGGGGGTGGAAGAAAAACTCCATCAAGATGCTACTAAATCTTCCTTTTACTTAATCATCTACAAAACTATGCTTAGGTATAGCTCATTATAACCCTAACATAAATATCAATGTTAATGAGAAAAACATGTGGAGGAAGACATTAGTTTGAGCAAAACCAGCTTTTATAATAGGCACATAAAGGTAATGTAAGTGTTATTTTTAACAGGTACTTTGTATGTTCGACAGGTACTGATGGTACATATGTCTTCAAACACAGCATCTTAACTACAGAACATTTAACTTAAGGTATTTACCTGTACAGGTATACCTGTGACTAATGATCAATGGGGTCATTTTTGGACACTGTAGGCTCCCATAAACAATTTGGCACTAATTATAAATTGTTTACAAACATTATTAAACTTTTGACTTTCCAAGGATCCATCTTTTTATCAGTATTATCAGAAGTCCATTAACAAGAAGTGTGAAACGCCCATATGAGTAGCGCGTACGGCATTGTATCCAAAATCGGCCTATTCAACTACTTGTCAGCCC
>JAVFBX010203092.1:0-12477 GCA_034783855.1 Mopalia kennerleyi | reverse complement strand
TTAAGAAGAGAGAATACAGTCAAGCCATAGAGGAGATCAGTTAAGAAGAGAGAATTCAGTCAACCCGTAGAGGAGATCAGTTAAAGAGAGGGAATACAGTCAACCCGTAGAGGAGATCAGTTAAAGAGAGGGAATACAGTCAACCCGTAGAGGAGATCAGTTAAGAAGAGGGAATACAGTCAATATGTAGAGAAGATCAGTTAAACGAGTACACTAAGGTTTAGGCTGGTTTTGTATAGCGGCAGTAAGATGTGTGTAAAAGGTTGGAAGTACCAGCAATTACTTAACATAAAGATAACAATACAATTCTCTCACTTTCCAAATTTCAACGCTAGATTTATCATTGGCCTCGAGAAAGAAACTTTGCCAGTCTCGAGACAGTTATGAATGGCTTAATGACGATCATTCTTTTCTGCTCGGCCACATTTCTGATTCATGGGGCTTTTGGAAGCTTGTCAAGTCCTGATGAAGATTAAGACGTTACATCGGACGCCAAAACAAACGTATCTCATGGACTCCTGTTGACTTTCGTCCAGATATATTGATAGCAGAACAATAGAGACAGTATTTCACAAAATAATATACTATTTGCGCAAGCTTGGAATCTATTTCGAAGTGGACAATAGTCAGACAGCGGTCAATATGGCATCAAATGGTGTTTCCCAAGACACTCTCAAAACACACAAACAAACCGAGGTCCAATCACAATGAATGTTGCCTAGTCACATACAAGTATCAGTCTTTTCTCTGTGTATTTCTTTGGAATCACAGCCAGCGGGAGTGCCCAATAGAAGAAATCACTCACAATTTAGAACATATATCAGAGAAATTATGGGTGTTGTTGGTACCTCCTGGACCAATGAGAAGTGAGGCTGATTGGGGATAGTTAATGGACAATTCATGTTGGGCCTTGTGTACGCGTCAACTCCACGAGACATGAGAGTTCATAATACTGCAATTTGGCGAATTTCGTGAGTGGACGAGGAATACATTCTCCCTTCCTGCATCGCAAATAATCCTCACGCTTCCCGGGATTTTACGGCTAATAAGCTTTATTTTGCTGAAACTCTAAAAAGGATATTTGGCAAAATAAAACGGACATCACATTAAGCAACATTTAACTCAAGATTGCCATCTACTTTAAAAAAGCGGATTATTTCTCTAATGAGCTCCGAACTTCCTGCAATAGCCAATTAAGGGTTAGAGATGTTACAAATTAGTCTGGTATTATTTTTTACAAGGCCATGGAAGGAATTACAAAATGAAATTTACCACAGCTATCTGTTTATTAGCACTCTAAATAATAGCAGCATGCTATATAAGATAAATTATCGACTTATAAACGAAGGCGAAAAAAACTTCAGACAAGTTAGGGAATAAATCAGGAACAATAACATAGTTACGTTTCCTCTTTGCTAGACTTACATTTTCTTTTAAATAGAGTATGAAATTATAGTACACTGCGGAAATAATAAAATCTAACGGTCAACCGTCTGAATTCTATTAAATATTTATTTATTTTTCTCGATTCTACATTCAGTTGGATTATAGAAATATGTTACTCCGTCATCCTGCGATATTTTACATTCAGTTGGATAGGAATATGTTACTCCGTCATATACTGCGAAATTTTACATTCAATTGGATTATGGGAATATGTTACTCCGTCATCCTGCTATATTTTACATTCAGATGGATTATGGGAATATGTTACTCCGTCATCCTGCGATATTTTACATTCAGTTGGATTATAGGAATATGTTACTCCGTCGTCCTGCAATATTTTACATTCAGTTGGATTATGGGAATATGTTACTCCGTCATCCTGCGATATTTTACATTCAGTTGGATTATAGAAATATGTTACTCCTTCATCCTGCGATATTTTACATTCAGTTGGATTATGGGAATATGTTACTCCGTCATCCAGCAATATTTTACATTCAGTTGGATTATTGGAATATGTTACTCCGCCATACTGCGATATTTTACATTCAGCTGGATGGGAATATGTTACTCCGTCATACTGCGATATTTTACATTTCAGTTGGATTATGGGAATATGTTACTCCGTCATCCTGCGATATTTTACATTCAGTTGGATTATTGGAATATGTAACTCCGTCATTCTGCGATAATTTACATGAAATATCTACGATCAGTCTAAGTATTGTTCACTAAATAGTGTCAAACATACCATTCATTCTATCCTGCTATTCCGATTTACAAACAGTTGTCTTAATCATGTATTAACGCAAATTAAGGTTTTAATTGTCACTTAGGCTGCATTTCTGAGAATTTTTTAAATCTTCTTAGTTTTTTTAAACATTTATATATATATATATATGCATGTATTGTACAAATTAAGTCACGCGTTTATACCGGGTTCATTAGAAAAAACACAAATTCAGGTTGAATATCATTATCATTCAGTAATGTTAATAAACAAATTAGTCATCCAAGTTTGAACTTAGCACAATGGCAACCTTTTCCGTTTACAACGTATTTGCCTATATTATGTTGTTATACTCAAATGTAGACAGTAGATATTCAGCTGCGACAAGCTTTGAATACTTGAATTTTAAAATTGTCCGAATCGACCATATCCATCTAGTAAGATACATTTGTCTACTGTCTGTGCCCGGTAGCTGACTGAGCAGTGACAATAGCCCGAAGCAATACTGCTTTACTCCACTGTACACCTTGACACCGACGGTTCCATGGCAGTGTTCATCCGAATAGAACACTGGTGTTGATGCGTTCACACGGACAACCTATTAGGGAAGTTTTACAGAATGCTACATTTAACTTACTTGCTAATCGAAGTTGCTATGAGAATATATAGCAAAAAAGGTATTCAGAACTAGAGTTGACTTACTGTACCGTTTTTTGTTTGTAGAGAAATACAATTTTGCTTCCGTCCACCTGCTCTTACCGACTGAGCTACAAAGTTTAACTACCCTAAATGGTAGTTGAACTGGAGAATTAACTCAATTTGAGACATAATTTTAACGCATTATTTCACAAAATCTCAATACAGACCCCATTTATTATGTTTAAGTATGGTAAAAAATAAATAGTTGAGCATCAAAAATGATAAACAGTCAATAGAACGCTAAACAAACTTAATTCTGTTTAGTATAAAAGTTAATATTTAAACGTCTATGAACCTCTGCCCACGTAACGGCCGCGAATCTTTACAAAGACAATATTCTTTCAAACTCCACAGAGAACGATGTGCATATTTAAACGCTTTTAAAGTATTCTGTTGTGAATTAGTTCTAAAAATATCAACAACTACAAAATTAAGGTAACACATCATTGTCCGAGAGATAAAACTATCCACCATTAGACAACAGATACGGGGCAATTTACACATGCCCAATAAAAGCCCAGTGGTTATCATAAAAACCGAATAAAACAGAATAGACCAATCTGAAGCAGCTTTTAGATTGCGGAACTCTAATAACACGGCTTGCCATTTTATAACTATGTGTAACAAACTAGTGGACAGGTAGATATTGCCAAGTTATCCGGACTCAATCCAGAGACACACTTAAACACTTGCTCTCCGTCCAGTAATAAGACAGATATTGATGCTAACAAGCCCCACCATTACCAACAACAGTAAATGCTTACTTCTCTTGGCCTTCCCCTAGTCTGGGAAACATCTTCATTACCATGACCAGGGTATGTCGGAATAAAACTTTAGGCAATAATACCTAAAAGATCGCTTAGAAAATAACGCACACGTAAAATTACACTTTACATGTGACGATGGTCTTTGCATATCAAAGACCCTTTATGTATATGGTTTGAAGCATTGCGGTGTTTGATATTAGGTGGTACTTACCTGGAATCGGCACATACAAATTAAGGCTAAGACAATCTTCTGTTTGTTGTCGAGTAAAAGGGGCAATCTCTTGCAATTTACCGACAAGACCGTCGGGTAATGTCTGCTCGAGGGTTCGCTGATCAATCCCTTTTTGTGGGCACACACGTTTGAAAGTGATAGCGTTTCTAATACCGTTCCATTTCTGACTGGGACTTGTTGGGGGCATAAAGCGAAGGGTTCCCCCTAATAGCGATGCATACGATAATCCGGTGTAAATCTCAACAGGCCTCAGTGAGCGGTCTTCAAATTTCACCATCATCCCACGGATCTTCCCATATCTTGTTTGGATGACTCTTTTACTCATTTCTCGGGCATATACCTTTGCCCGGACTTGAGAAATAAATAGAGTAAAGACAGTAAGGATGAGTAAGGCGCGTGGTACAAACGATAAACTCAGTTTATCCACCATCGTGATCCAGCACAATAATCACAATACACAGAGGTGTAAATAATTAGTGAACTCCAATGGCCCATTAATCTACAGGCAGCCAGTGTAAGTACTCCACTCACACGTGTCCTGATGGCGCTATTCCGTTAACCCCGACTTCCATCACCAACTTTACCTCATTTCTCTTTTAACTGCACGCTCAGTATAGCTCCTAATATTCCTATCCGACACAGGGCTATGTTTTCTCTCTGACTGACTTGTACAGTTGGCAAAATAAACCTGAACCGCAGTCTACGAGCATACCCGCTTCGGAGATCCAATTACAGTCTTTCTTTTGGCGGCGCGTGCCAGCCTCAGCCTGGCTGATCTTTTCCAGCTGCTTTTACTGGTCTTTCCAGTCCCAAGAGAAGTACTGGGTCAACGGACGTCACCAACTCGGTAATTGGTTATGCTGTTTAATTATATTACCCAACTTGACAAAAGATAATATGCCATATTCCCAAATGATAACGATGCGTGTACGAAGAGATATAGAACTGTGTACTGTTGTGGAATAGAAGAAAAAAAGAGAGAGTGGCAAAAACTGCACCGTGAGTGAAATCGGTCCGAATCGCGATTCTTCGTGAGCCAGAACTTCTGCTATTCATTAACTCGTCGCTCGCAACCGAATGAATCAAATCATCTCTCTGTTATCATAAAATCGCCAAAAACGAAAATAATCGGTAACAAAGCCTAATTGAAGACAAACACATCTTTTCAACTGAGATATCCGTCTTGGAGAGGCTGTGATAGCACTTGTCGAGTGGTTTCCGACTGGTCCAAGACGTTCTAGGGGGTAACATTGCTCTATTGAAAACAGCAGACAAACAGTTTTACGAGGCAAATCGATGTCCATCCGGAGTTATAACATGGAAAGAGAGCGCAAAGGGTCGACACAGGGAGATGGTTAGCGACGTTACTTCTATAGATCCTATCTAGTGGTTATTCATCTCAGTACAATACCCCTGTCAATCTGACGGCCTAGTACGAGGACTCGGGTTAAATCTTTCCTCTACATCCAGCTATATTGGATTAATTCATTCGAGTCTTCAAGGGCCCTTCCTTCACAAGCTTTCCCAAAACTACAGACTTATTTCTCCCCCGTTTAATAGCATCATGATTATTGATTCACCAACATTCCATTTTAGGGATTCTCAGTAAAGGAATACATTACATTTATATGCTTATTGAGTTTGGGGTTAGAGTCGTTACCAGCCGGGTCTACAGGGAACCGCTTGGAGCTAAACGCATATTTTATTATCATGTCAAAGAAAGTAACATCCGCTGCTTTACACCTTTTACCGAGCTTGCGGAAAATTTCTACAAGATTTGAACGGAGTCATAACTTTATTATAGGTATAACATCCCGGCTCTGGGAAATAATAACCTGGCCACAGCAGACATATTTCTCCTAAATGTATTCAAATAAGGAGCATTAGATAAAGATACACATATAATATTCAGAGTAAAACCCTATTAAACAGAGATATATAATAGCAAATTTATTTCTTTTTGCAAACGCCTATAGTGATGTAATAAATTCTAGTTTGAGTTTCCGCGCTCAGCAGATAAATACCGGGTGTAAACCTCGCGTGCAACCGGTCATTAAATCCACTCGACTTATATTCTATATTTCTATTCTAGCATATTATTTTAACACACTAACTAATGCTGACTTTGATTCATGCAATCATATGCAGCCTGTAATTGTAATGAAAGTTCCTTGGTCTGATCACTTACCTTTGCTGGGCACATAGAGGTTCAATGACAAACAGTCTTCTGTCTGCGTCTCAATAAACTTTTTTAATCTTTGAAGTCTTTCCATATACGTAGAGGTCATGGATTTGTAAGTATGTGATGGAATATTCCGTCTCTGAGGACACGCCTTTTTAAAATCCGTAATCAGTCGAGAGCCGGTCCACCTTTCTTTAATTGGACTTCCCGGTGGTAGGAATCGTAAACTGCCACCCAACAGAGAAGCATATTCCAGTCCGAGGTAAACATGTACGGGGCTAAGCGAACTGTTGTGTGGGAACTCCCTTAGGATTCCTCTTAAGCGGCCAAATGGCGTTTTAACCACCTTAGGACTTATCTTATTCCAGTTGACCCTGGAACCTACATAAGGTGACACTGCGGCCACTGTAATAGCAACAACAACGATTACAAGCGAAAATCCTGGAAATGATGAGCCCAGCTTCATCTCTTTGATGTTTGGATTCCAAGAGGTCTATTATCGTAGTTTATAGGAAAACTGCTTCTCTCTACGATCGATAGCATACACTAACTGTCCGGGGCGGTTAAAGAAGAGATCTCTGCTCGAAAGTTGCGCCCATCATAACACGATTGTTTCTATCAAAACCTAAAATCGCTTCAATGTAGACGTTCTGTTTGAGACTGGTTAAGGGTAGCTTATAGTCATACCTCAGACATATGAATGTACTTGGCCCTCTAACAGACTCTAGTAAGGATCCAATTTCGAAGTTGTCTTCTATATAGAGCCTCGGGCTAAGTGAACTGAACATACCAGCTGCAGTTAACATGTGCTATTTAAAAGCGACCATTACAGTTCGTTACATCGCGAAAGGTTGATCCCCGTCCAACCAGCGAACTGGCACGGACTTTTACTCAGATTGTTTAATGAAGATCTGTAAGACATATATAGCAACATGTTTAATCAATACATTCATTTAGTTTCCTCAACAACATAGAATCTTGTCTTTCCAAGACGTGTTTAAAAATGTATCCTAACTACGATGTCAGTGTTATAATTACCCAGCATGCCAGTGCAGATTCGCCGGATCGTTATGAGCGCCCACATGTTTCAAGTGTACCGTTTTATGTGCTGCGAATTATGATATTTTTGGAGTACCTTGTATCAAGAGCACTCTTATGGTATTAAATACCGCTGATTACTAATGTACACTGCTCACATTGTATTCGCAGAGGCTTCGAAAGCCTGCCCATTCAGTGTTACGTTGATGTTGAACATCGCTGATGTTCACTGAATGCACCAAGCGTGTCAGGAATCTATAGACTTTCCTAAACGTCTTGTTATTAAAGCCTAATTAATCACATATTTGTATGGTGGACAATCAAAGCCATACTCACACATTTACATTATTGGTACAAAACCACACCATTCGTGACTATAATTAAGACCGAGAGGTGGATTTTTTATAAAACTGATTGAATGATCGGCCTACGACCGACCGACCCACTTACTCATCCATCCACCATGCTGTGAGCCCTATCACTTGATATTAAATTTATCTATTTACTTTAAACTTGAAATACAGCTTCCGCTAGAGGCATTTTCGGATGGGCCGAGATTCGGGATATCCCGCTCTCCCCATCTCCCCGTTAATATTCCGATATGTGCATGGTATATGGGAAAACGTAATGTTAAAAAATAATTCGTGATTAGGATTGTAACGGCTTCCTGTGGCAAAAACTCATGGGATTTTATTTCACTAAATTACATGGGCAAAATAGATCCCGTAACGTCCATGTATACATGAATATTTAAAAACAACTATCACAGTGGGACAGGGATGAAGATGACTAAAATCCGATGTTGTCATGTTCTACAAAAGCTCTCAAAGTTTCTAAATAGATCTTAATCTCGTGTTAGGATGGATAACCTACAGGCCTCTCTATAGAAGATAAAGACCATGAGAATAGGCCTAGTGTAGAAGTATGTGATAAACGTGAAGCAAACAAGATGCTCTGGGTGGAGTAAGAATAAATCAACTTGCTAACTGGTCCTTCAAGTAAAAGAACTTGATAAACCAATGAATATGTCCGCTGATTAGAATTCGAGTAACAGGCTGTATAATACAGCGGGAAGGTCAGCATTAACTAGTAGGTCCTTTAGATTTTTATTTTGTCTTTATGCTTGGAGAGAGGAGTGGATTTGTTTGTTTGTTTGTTTGTTTGTTTTATTGGGGTTTATTAACGCCGAACTTAAGGTTATTTTACTCACATGACAGCAAATCAACCCAATGAGTAAAAGAAACCACCCTCGATGCTACTTGTAACAAACAAATACACAGGACTAAATACAAAGACATCACAAACAGATCGGCTTCCTGTCAGCCTTTTGCTCGCGGGCACCAGGGTAACAGGAGCTATGTTTCTCGATTTCCTACTGAGTATTCATTAAATACGTTGCGTGACAATGAGGACATCATGAAACAACACCGTTCATGATGTATCAGATATAACATGTTGTGACGTAAATGTCCAACTGAGGTTAAATATCGATTATTTCAAACATACTGCGCCAACCTATATTGTCCTGTAGCTCAGTCGGTGGAGTGTTGGGCCTGTCACCCAAAAGTCCCGGGTTCGAATCCCGGTGGAGGCAAGCGAATTATTCTCTCTTCGTTTATTTGAAATATATTGTCCTGCATTGTGGTATAACCATTCCAAGGCATGTTTGCGTGAAATACGGTGGCTCCTTGGTTTGACGTCAGGCACTTTTGTTGCTAATAGAGTAGCCTCCTTCACTGAGTTTCGATGTAAAGCTGTATACAGCTTCAGAAGCCGGGTCCTATCGAGCTATAATATATTATTAAACGGCATTCCCATTGAAGGTGTTCATGTTTCAAAGTTAGCTCAATACCAGATAACCTGTTACCTGTAACTATATCATGTATGAGTCAACTGACTCAAAACCCACAGCAGATGTGGGCTATGAGGATGAAATAAAGACGGAAATATTATTATTATTGATGAGTATGGGCTGGCATTCTAATTGTGTTCACACTGAAAGGAATTCAAGTTGTGAAGCTAAACGAAAATTACTATTTTACCAAGCTATTTAGAAATTTAAATTGAAATACAAGATGTGGGGCAACAAAATGGTAAGTAAAAAAAATCAACCTAGGTCTGGTAGTGCTACCATAGACACTGTGAGCATCTTTATAGGGCAGATTCCTGCAAAGGGATCAATTTGATATATAAATTGATCATAACATATTTATTACGATTAACAAGTGTTGATTCAGTAACAAGTGTTGATTCAGTTGTCTTTATGATTGGCCTCGGTTAACATCGGTTAAGGCAATGAATAAAATCTAAATGTTTTGTATAATTTGTTTGTTTGAGTGTGAGTTAAACTTGTATAACAACTGAGTGATCATTTCCCACTGTTCCTATCAACTCAAATACAGTGGAAAACCCGGAGGAAATATCTTTGTAAAAAAAGGAAGAAGGAAAACATTACCTTCGCTATTTCCAGAGCCGCATCGTGTGTCTTACTCAAATACATGATGGAGTGTTTGTATAATAAGTAATGATAAGTTCAACCGAAAAGTAAACTAGACAATTCTGGATTGTATTAACATGGATAGCTTCGTTTACAACTAATGTCTCGTGGGTTGTTTGAGACAACATAGCCTGGACTCCCGCAATCTTCGTTTGAAGTGGGCTATAAATAAATTAGTACGGATGGCATTAAATGTCAGTCTATTGTGTCACTTGTGTACAGATGCTATCAGTATCTTAAATATTCGATATATATGTTGAATGTATTAGGTCCTTGGTGCCCGTTCGCGGTTCTCTAGCATAGCTATAAAACTATTAAGTCATAAGGACATGTTTGGCCCTATACAAAGGAGATAAACATTTAGTATATGGATTAGATATTTCCGTTACGAAATATACAAATGATGTTTCCCATGGTGTTGTGTCGTCTATTAATACAGCACATGAACAGTCCTTGATCAGTTGGAGTCTTCTTTTTGTGTCTATTATTTTAGCTATTTGACCCACAAGTCTCTGGTATACCATTCTTATGCTTTGGAACTAGACGCCTTGAAGACGGACGAGCGAACATGACGATGTCCTCGACTTGAAGAAACCGGGCGGGCGATCATGACGAAGAGAGATCATGACGACGTCCACGAACTAGACGAAGGACGTGAGAGATCATGACGATGTCCCCGAACTAGATGAAAACGAACAAACGATCATGACGGTGTCTCCAAAGTTTAGACGAAGACAACATGTGAACATGAAGTCTCCAAACTAGACATAGACGGGTCAGCGATTGGGACGACGCCACGACCTAGACGAAGACGGGTCAGCGATTGAGACGACGCCACGACCTAGACGAAGACGGGTCAGCGTTTAGGACGACGCGACGACCTAGACGAAGACGGACGAACCATCATCAATCGCATTAAAGAACTGAACATCTGCGTTGGATCGATTGTTATATACTAAACAGATTTAGCCGATCCCCTTACTGTATGTATTGTCATGACGAAGCAAACATTGTAAATCACAAGACCGATTTACGCCGTTTAACTTGTGTATGTTAACATGTTACATTGTATGACATGTTATGTCGAAATTGTATGGCATATTCATTTTGTGCCATATACAATTTTGTGAAATTTATTATCACGAATTGTCGTACCCAACTCATATGCACATGGGGCCGTTGGCTCGAAGCACTATTAAATTTAATCCTCTATTATAGATGACGTCACGCCATGTTGAATGTCTATCTCTAAACCGGTATTAGCGATTTAATCTGGTGCTAGCGACTCATACTCTTTCGAGCAACTGGCCCGTGGTCCCCATGAAAAGGACCATTACCCGTGCATTCGATTGAATTGCAAAAGTTAACATTATGCCAAAAAGTACACTGTATGCGTCCAGGAACACACAAGATGTTCGGTTATTTTTTAACGTAAAAACAATTTATGCATTCCAAAGATATTGGATATTGGCCAGACACTTTTATATGTGTTTTATACTATGTGAGTATATATTCGTAGCCTGGTATTAAACCCAGATAAATATACTATGTTTACACGGCCCGTCTCCTCAATTCACGTATTTCGTAAAAAAAATATCGAATAAATGGAGCGTAATTATATACTATATTCTACTAGGAACATGGTTTAACGGGAAAATAGCTTACGCTCCGGTTAACTCCGTTAATATATGTTTATTTTTATCCCTATAGTCACGTTACCAGTGAAGTAAAGATTTAACAATAGCCTTCATAACATTACATACCGGTATATAAATAGTATCAGTCATTCTTAACATTGGATCTGTTGTCATTATCAGATGTCAAACTTTAAAGGAAAATACAGATTCATGCCTATACATTCATGTGTACGTATATATATTCATGTGTTAAATATTATGACAAACAGGAAATTATATATGCACCTTCTAATCTCGCTTGATTTGCATTTTTTGTTTTATAAATCGAGTGTTACGGTTTCGTGCTCTTTCACAGTGAGCCTCGGTGGAATTCCGATCATCACCTGTATTACAACAGAGTTTTAAGCCGGATGATCAATCAAAGTCGGCAGGGTCGTTCGTCTGTGAAGTGTGCTTGGGAAGAGATGGGGATTAGCTACTTTCCAAATCCCTTTGAGGCTATCGATAATACTCAGATTCGGAAATCAGGTTTCTTAGCAAGAAAGTGGAAAAAAGGCAGGTGGATACAGTTTATAAACAAGGACAGGAATAGTAACAGGCAATTCGCTCTAACACTATCAATATCAGTTGATGTCGAAACTAAGACGCAACAATATGTGCATATTCATGGAATGACTGTCAGTGATGGTTGATGTGTTATTGTTGTTGTTAGTTTATAAGAACATGTTAAATTATAGGCAGTTGACCGCGGGGGAAAACAACTGTCATTTATAAGTAAAAGCTTGCGACCTTAAATATCCACTCCTCTCTCAAAAAGACCCATTCTATAGTATAGGGGCATACGAGAGAAACACAAATCTAAAGGACCTGCTGGTTAAGGTAAAATTTCCCTCTGTATCAGACAGGTTGTAACACTCATTCTCTTTAGGAGATATTTTCATTGGTTGATTTATATAGGTCAGTAATATCAGAAACGAGGCTGGTTTGTTTCTAACTTATACCGAATATCTTGTCTGTTACTTATTTAGCAATACTTTATATAGCATGTAAATGGGCAGTACCTTCTCTCGAGATGTCTGTAGATTACCCAGAACAACTCGAGATACTTGTCTCTGGGGGTTTATCTAGAACATGAGCTGATTCATCAGTTTTTATGAATCTACAGCTCCGTGCCGGTGTGATTACATTTTTTAGAAGTATAAGTAAATTATGCAGGTAATAATCAATACCTGATTACCGAAAGCAATGG
>JAVFBX010203081.1:0-12480 GCA_034783855.1 Mopalia kennerleyi | reverse complement strand
CTAGTCACTCAATGAGGGTGACCTCCCCTAGTTTAGTACACATTGCAGTGTGGCTCAAAATGCTATCGCCCACATATCCATATGGGCCTATAGGATAACAGGAATGGAACTAGCACAATGTATAGGGCTAATTCCTCCATCCATGTCTATTTCAACTCGTGGTGAAAGTTGGAAATTGATCCTGCCTCTGAAAACATATAACTGATTTTTCTCTGATTTTTGTAGATACACTGAAAACAATGACTAGTTTTTTTTACCTAATTGCTATATTTCTTTTCCGACGGTTTTCAATCGTATTATTGTAAAGGGAGATAACTTGAACGGATCAACACTGGCGAGAAACTCAAATAAAACATTATTTAAACATATTAAGGAAAGAAAGAAGGAGTTCGATTATTGTGACTTTTAGCTTTGTATAAAAAAAAAAAGATATATCTTTTGAGAGGCAGGCTAAGCGGCGGATCAATTTCGAACCTTCACCATGGGTTGAGATACTAGCGGGACGTTGGCTAAGACGGAGGAATTAGCTCTATAGTGCTAGAATGGAACCCACGAACCTCAGTCGATGTAGAAATCACCAACGAAAAAACTGTTTACTTTCTAAACTAACGGGTCATTAACTAGTCCAATGTATTTAATGCATTGGCAAGAAATATGTCGTATGATCAATTAATGAACATTCACCTAAGCAAACAAACAAGGCAGAATTTTCTTTCGCCATCTTCGATAAGCTGTTTACAACAACAACAGTATGTCACCAAACTGCGCACAGGGGATAGAGTTGCATATCACTGGAGTTGTTCCCCTTAAATTAGTTTGGTTAAAAGTTGTCTCCTCATTAAGTGTGATTATCTAAAAAAAACAGCAAAATTACCCACCGATACTCTCAACTGTAACAACAAATGGCCTATTTATATAACACAGATCTATGAAAATAACAACAAGTGAGGATATTTGCCATAATTCTGTTGACTACCTGTAATGTTTCTTAAAATAATATTTTTTTAGAAAATAAAGAACTAATAATTAGTGTACACAATTTGTGTTTTGACGTGTTTTTTTTTTCAGTTTAAGGTTGCTTTAGTAGATTTATCATTGAACATATCATAAGAAACTCAAAATAAAAGTTAAATGACTTCTTCCCAGACAGTGTATAAAAACAACATATAGAATCCCCAAGTCAAAAATCTAACAAATGTGAAATAGAATACTTTATATAGAAGGTTAAACTATTCAAGATACAGTTTTAGCGTTTCAAGATTACGCTTTACAAAAGAATTAACAACTTAAGAATTCCACATTTTTATTCATCATATTCTTTTATTTTCTGAAAATCTTCTTTCTTAAATAAAATTACAGAAAAACACAAGTCAATAAATTGTTTCTTCATACAATGGCACAGAGGCTAAGATCAATCACAATACACACATGTAATATGATGTATGTTTGTTTATGTTAAAAATTTAAAAGTGTGATCAGTTGCTAGTCAGGTAAATAAATTAACACTTTTAACTAAAACTAACATAAAAAAGAATAATAATTAAATTTGAATGAAGAAATAAAGAGTTGAGATCACAGCTGTTTTTAATGTTTCTATTTTTAAAATAAGTGGTGTTCATTAAATAAGAAGATATTCATATCCCCTGTTATAGCAGATAAAAACTAATAATATATTTTATGAGTTTTAAATTAATTAATTCGCCTCAACTACTAAACATAAAACTTTATATAAGCAGCAATAGTCACAGATCCATTTATTTAAAAAGACATCATAATCAATAATACATTTATATTATTTGTATAAATTTAGTCAAATACTAGATCCACAGAAATATCAAACCAAATTATGCTAAAACAGTAATAGTCATTCAGGTACAACTTGAGTCAACGATTCATGGGTCTACAAAGATCTTTAACAAAGGCAGCTTTTATAGAGTAATTAGTTTATGTTTTCCTGCAATATTTGTGGTGACTGCAATTTCCTACCTTGATTATATTAATAATTATTGTGAAGACTTCTTCAGTTCCGATAATAAATAAAAGTTGTGTCCAGCTCTTGTATAGCAGATTAAGAATGAAGTATAATGGTGACATTTTATTAACCAACAGTTGTTCCGATTATTTACAGAACGGCCAGTTTAGAATTTTGACTTACACATAACGGATCAACATTTTGGGCTCAATTTTAACCCACAAAATTTACAAAAAACAAAACAATAGCTGAAGTGAGTAGCACTATAGACCAACACTATGTTTAAATCAAATTTGTGATAATTAGCTATCTGAAATTATTGTGCCATTTTGATTAAATGATTGGTGTTTAATGCCATGTTTAGGCTATTTTGTGTATATGATGACAAGCTAGCCCAGTGGA
Organism: Mopalia kennerleyi; assembly: GCA_034783855.1. NCBI lineage: Eukaryota > Metazoa > Mollusca > Polyplacophora > Chitonida > Mopaliidae > Mopalia > Mopalia kennerleyi. The sequence goes on along the minus strand of JAVFBX010203081.1, from coordinate 10,106 downwards.
TGGAGAATGATTATAGGATTTATTAGTGTTTATCGTCAGAAAAGTAATTCAATAATACACGTAGGACAGGGGTGTACCTCAACAGAATGTACAGAGAGAAGTTAGCTATTCAATTAGGAGAGGTAATGTGTATGATGACACCAGTCCTGTGCGACATCCTGTCACATGAAATATTATTATCAAGCTTGGTTATATCCATCTTCCCTTAAAAAGCTCTCAGTTGATTGGCTATAGTATAAGCACTTTTAAAAAACATTACCCAAAATATAAACCATGTAGCACCAATCATATGCCGACGTAATTTTTTTACAGGATGTTCTTATCAGTTTTCAAGTTAATAGACAGAAATCAAAACTCTATCCCAAGGGCATTTCACTTATATTGTCCACTTCAAACTGTTCCTTTAATACTTAAATATAGTGGAAAACCAGCAGGTAACCTTGTATCCCCCCCCCCTGCCAACACGATTGACTGAGCCAGATCATGTGACTCCCTCATATACCTGGTGGTCGACATGCAAACTCTACCAGGTGCATCAGAGTAAGATTAGTAAGCAGACACCTTAACCCAGGGTATCTGAATATAAGTTTTTAAGTTAACAGCCGGAAATTAAATATTCCACCAAGTGGTGCCAGCTGTGGGAGAGAATAAACAATTTAATACAAGTTAAGTGATAGAAACCAAATTTAGACTTTGGCACCAGGTGTGTCAATAAGCCAAAATCAACCCCATGTTATATCTTAACATATGGAATAATCTCCCCAAGTTTTATTAGAATTTGATCAGCATTTATCAACTTAACTGTTGGAAAAGAACAAGTTGACAGCCGCACAACAACAAACCATAATTAGTGATCTATTCTGAATAGTTGAGCATTGCTTCACATTACAGGGAATAATCCAGGTTTTATTAAATTTTTCTTAATGAACAAATAACTTTCAATTTTCCTTTACGATTATAAAGTCTATAAACCTTTGGACAGGTAAATGTGTCCAATTCTAACAAAATCAGTTTATTGTTCTGTAAACATACAATAAAAACCCCAAAACTGAAATAAATCCTTGCAGAATTAACTGTTCCCCCACAATAACCAGCTGAGCCAGATTTGATGTTATTTTACTTATGTGAAGGTATGACAGCCCCCCTGAGTGGAAGAAACCAGCCTTAGTTTTAATCACTGGTTTTAAAAACAATGACAAAATACAAGACAAAAGTAGAACTTAAAAAATGGTGCAAATAAAATTGACTGTGTAAATTTAAAGGGCAAGCAAAAACAACATAATATCAGTTCTGCAAGAAAATTTCATTATAAATTCTACTTGGTTATGTTTCATTTCCAAAAAGGTAACTTTGTAAGTACAGTAGAAAATGTTTGTTTGATTCATTTGGTGTTTATAACATCATCCTCAAGGGTATTTCATTAATATATGATTGGCTAAAGAGTCTTGGGATTATTTATAATACTGCCTCAATTAACAAGAGGAGGCAAAAATGATTTTAAAAAAAACACCCATGCTATAGTCAAGGCACCTTGGGGGAGGGGGGGCCTTGCCCCAAAACAAGTTTTTTTTGACAAAAGAGCAATAAACACTGAAGTTTTGGCCTTACATAATCTTATGAGGTAAAAAAAGTGTTTCGAAAGAAATACCAAAACTAACGTGGATAAGATAGTTGTCATGTTTTTATGTCAGACTGGTTAGATTAAATCAAGACAACACAATGGACACACCTGATAATGCTTTATCACATATTCACGAAAAATATAAATTCAGTTTTCCTTATTTTTAAAGTATGAGCATTAATATAAATTAGCTGTTGTCATTTGGGTTGTAGTGCACCACAATCCTGTAACATGGTCACTAGTTTCCCCTGTTTGTGAAGAGCTTTTGTTTCAGTTCCACCACCAATGCATTTTCCCTTGATGAACACTCGAGGTACCTGAAAACATATACAAAACAATTTAGCTTATACATATCACCAATAGCAATTAATGTAAAACTGATTCCATTGAGGGTGCCGTCTAGAATTAATGTTACGTCTTAAAACTCCTGCTCTGGCTTCATAGAGTTTGTTTTAAATCATTCAGTACCTTGCAGAATCATGATTTGCTATTGTTAACTTTTGAACATAACTGTCAGATACAATTGATAATGATTTCAAACTGCATTTGTTTCGTCTTGTTTTTTGTCTGAAATGTCTCAAATGGGTTCTTGGGTGTCTCAAAGATATTGAGACACCCCTCTGGCTAACACTATAGTAGTTATAATACATTTCTCCATTTAGGGAGTCCAACTATTAAGGCCAAGTGATTCAAAATTTAACAGAGATAAAAAAAATGTCCATTTAGTCCGAAAGCTATTAGCGGGGTAAACCTACATGTATGAACAGCCAGTTCACATAAGGGTCACAGAATGGACAAAAGTGAGAATGGTTTGAATTTAATTAATTATTTTACAGGGCTTTAACGATGCAATGAACCATCACGATAGTCTGTGATCTGATAATTGCATATTGATAGTCACCATGGAAACCACCCTCAATGCCCCTGAGTTAATTGTTTTTGTTTGTTGTCTGTCCCCTGGCCAAGAAGAGCATACATTCATGTCACACAAAGAGAAGTACTTACCGTTCTTGCCCCTGTCATCTCATACAGAATATCCTGAATTATTCCTGTGTTATTCAACTGGTTCAGTTCCACTAGTTCATAGTTTGCCCCAACTGAGTCCAGAGTTTGTTTCGCCATGGTGCAGTATGGACAGGAGGTTTTTGAGAAAACCACAACACAGTTATCTTCTATTTTAGACTTGACAAATTGGGCTTCTTTTGAACTCATATCTATTGGTGTAGATTCCGAGCTTCCCATGCTGAGAAAATAATAAAAGAACTTACATGTACGAGTTTTCAAGTACATCTCAATATTATTTATTTTACTGGCATGCAGGGCCTGATGCAGGCCCATTCTGAAACTATTTCATGTGTTTGGGCCCCACCAGTTTGGGCACTCAAACTCTCAACCACCTAGGCTACCAATTTCTTTTTTAAGCAAAATTTATCTTTCCTTCTTCCTAGGTTTCCATAATTCCATACATATTAAACTAAAACAGTTCAAAACATAAGAAAACAATTAGCTTGTTTGTTCGGTTGGGGTTTAACGCCCTACTCAAGGGTATATCGCTTATATGACGACGGATTGTCCACTTGACACTGTTCCTTGCCTTATTACGGGAGGAAACCTTGTAGAAACAACCCTGTGATTGCCAGAGCCACATTGTGTGACTCACTCATTTACCTGATGGAGTAGGATTAGGAAGCACACACGCTACTACTAAGCCATGGCCACAGGCTGAAAACAATTACCAAATGTAAAAAGAAATGTTAATTCTAAACAATCCCAATGATCATCACTTTCATCAGCCGTATGGCGTCTAGGGGACTAGTGAATGAAAAGTGCCAAAACTTTTGACCTGGATCAGGCCCTGAGCATGCCACTGATGGAATTTAAGGCCAATCAGCAACACAACTAGATCACATGAACTCAACATATTGTCCTGTATGAGGTTTCTTTCTGTAGATCATGTAAAAAGTTTGTGAAAAACATACAAGACAAATATAACAAAAGTCCTTTTCTAATAGTATTGCAATATGAATGTGACATTACAATTCTTCACTGGCAGTGGCAGGCTGGCAGCCACACATGAACAAGGATTAGGGCCTATGTTGGATCTCCTAAATCTTAAGCAGTTTTGGCCTGGCTAGAAGCCATGACAAATTTGTCTTTTTGTTTGATTGGGGCATTTAATGTTATAGTCCACGCTTTTTCACTCATATGAAGACAAATTGTCCATTTCACACTGTTATTTGCATAAACAGTTATACAGTGGAAAACCTAACTTGATGGAGCCCCATTGAGTGACTCACTCCTAATACAGACTCAGACACCTGAGTGCGACACCGAAGCAGGATAAGTGGGTAGATGCAGAGTTCTGTATCTCAGATCGTCTGTCATTCCATGTAGCCTTCACTAGATAGATAAGTGGGCTGACATGCCAACCATCAAACCACAGCCATGGCGGGTGTTATGTGTCTAAGAGTTTGTTAGGATTAGTTTTAGGGTTAGGTTAACCATTAAAATGATTTTTTACAATCTGAATGGATGTACATATTGTACAACATGTCCTTGTGCCAGCAGCTGCAGAAACGTCAGAGAGTTTATTTTTATCTCTTCTATAAATCGAATGGAAAACACGCCTTAACGCCTAAACTGTCAGATTAAGAGTGGCCATTGTTTTCACCTACAATCTGTGTTGTCAGGCTAGTGAACCCATTTTGCACAAGTCATGCTAAACTAACATGGCGTTGTTGTTGTATTTGTATACAGTAGTCAGTTGTTCAGAGTTAAATATTTCCTATCTATGAAAAAAAAAAGCCATGGCCCATGTGTTGAAACAAATACCTCTATTAATTCCAACGAAAATGACGAGATCTTCCACTTTAGGGACAATCTCCTGGTATCATATGTTTTCAATGTAACAGGTGGCTTTAATAAACAATAACCCAGTACGTTTTATAAGATATTTAATGTTTTCGTATAGCAGACGATGCTTCCGCCTTTCAATGTAGATCACGTGACTGATGCTGCTGGCGCTTTGGGTGGTCCTGAAAGGCAATTTCGATAGTCTTGCTTGTGGGTGGCAGACTGTAGAGGCCATAAAAGTGTAGCCAAGCCCTTAATTTTGAACGAGAAGCTTGTAATTTCGCGATTGTGCTCAAAGTGTTAAGATTTATACGAACGACCTTGACCCCCATATCACACGTGACGAGAGACTTGGCGAGATGTAAATATGGAGGACGGGATGTGATTTGGTCAGCTCTGATTATATTCATTTCTTTTATTTACTCAAATAAAAGCTGTCTGGCACAAGAAATCCAACATGTGGGTTCGCCCAGAGGAAATTCTGTTAGCAAACGCTCTGTGGTAAGGAAGTGTTGACACTTAAAATTTAAATGTTATCGAGCAACTGTCCGCTGAAGATCTGTAATGACTAATGTCACTTGGCCTACCTTGAATTTGTTAAAGTTTGACTTCGGTTGAATTTAGTATCAAATTTAAAGATTTTTATCAGTATTTTTATAGTTAAGACATACATGTATTATTAAAGGAAAAGGACACCAGATCTGTTGGCCGTACCGATATTATATTCTTGACAGACAAATTTGTCTGTGATCAATATTTACCTTTTGATCAGATATAGTTTAAGACGCATTCTTGTAAATTTGTTGCTTATAGTTGTAGATTTTTAAGTAATGTGAATTATTATAAAAAGCCAAAAAGAAAAATATTGTCCATAGGAATTCTAATACATGATTGAGATTCAATTTTCAGTTGTCAAACATGCAGAGCAACTCTGCATACCAGATTTGAGATAAAGTTGCCCCCGAAGTTTGTAAACAAATTGCTTGCTTCATTGGGGTTCATGGCATATATGAGATTATTTAACTCATATGACCCCATGAAATCCCAGTGAGTGAAGGAAAAAAACTGGAACCCTCCCTCACTGTTACTTTCAACAAATAGTGAAGAAACAAGATAATCCCCAAAAAGTACCGGTAATACAAACATGTCGCAATGTGACATTTAACAGTACTATGAACAACAGGAAGCTCCTTTGAATCGCTCGCTAATTATGTTTCAGACCTGACTACCTGGTATATTCTGGAATATTTGGTACACATAATTTATGTTAAATACACCAATAGCCCATTAAAATAAACAAAGAAATTAAAATTCTATGGTATGTTTAATAACAAAAATATATCACTGTAAGATAATACTCCTAAAAAGGAATATTTGTACACATAAGTTTCTTCTAGGGCTGTTTAGTAATAATTGTAACAAAATATTTGTCAGGGTCCAAGAGAGAGCAAATCCATTTTTCCTGCTCCAAAAACGTAAAGGTTATGGGGGAGGAGGTATCACAGGCCTGTTAGTGGGAACTTTGGATACAGTCCTGGACAATAAGGTAATATTTAAAGCAAAAATTACCTTTCATCATCGATCTGAAAGGCTAATTTAAATATCACCATGGTTTTATATAATTATTTATTAGAATATTTTAAAGAACTGTGGACAATTTTACTGACATTTTATTGATGTTTCACTGAAATTGTAAAACAGCTTGTTTATGTCAATTTTAAATGTAAGTGTAGTTAAACAATAAATCAAGAAGCTTGCTAAACTTGCTGTCAACTTTGATTTCTGCAGCCATTCATTCTCATAGTCATAGTTAGTTACTGTCTTTGGAAAGATTTTAAAATTATCTGCCTATCAGACTTATAGCCCGTTATTAGGCTTATATTTGTTTTCTTACCATGACACCTGTTGTAAAATATTTTTATAATATAGGGAATACTGTTATTTCTCTAAGCTTATAATATTAATCTGTAAAGAGAGTACTTTATTTAATATATTGTCAAAGTCCCACTTACCAATATCAATCTATAAGTCCAGAGATTAACAGCCATTTTATTTTATTGTTATAGAAATGTTTGAATATAAAATTAATATTTTGATATTTTAATTTTTTGTTTTTTTTATCAGACATTCCCCTACAGGATACTCCATCAAAGTCCAAACTCAGAAGTGTACTATGGTTAGTTCCAATTATATTTGATGAAATTTAAAAAAAAACTGAGAACAGTTATCACCAGCGTTTATTGTTATATTTTCTCTTAAGTTTAGATAATTTATTACAAATACAAAACAAGACTAATTTTAAAAAAAAATGTCAACAACTAAATGGTTTACCAGCTTATTGCAACCCTGTCTCTTATTTCTTGATGATTTCAAATTTATTTACCTCCCAAAACTAGACTATCAACAAATGTCAAACATAGGATTCATTTTCAAGGTCAAGGTAAACAAATTGGAAAGTTTAAAAAAAATCTTTTTCAGCTATTTCAGTGGCAACAAATAGACGGGATGCTATCAGAGACTGGGCATGGCTGGAATCAAACCTGCTTCAAACATTAGGTACATGTCATTAAATACTCACCACAGTTTCTGGAGATGTGCATTCTATAAGATCAACCAAAATACTCCACTGGTTTATAATAATCATGTAATTGTGTAGACTTTTAACAATAAGTAATCCAACACATCAACAATCAAATCATCCATAATAATTGGAAATCAGTCAGGGGTGGAAATTCATATACATTTCGGTAAAAATTGAGATTGTCTTGTAAAGTTCCCCAGAATTTAACATAGTGTAAAATGGCCTGCAGGACAAAATTGGAAAAATTGAAAACATGTTGTAAACATTTCCACCCATGTCAGGATTATTGAAGTCTTTCTTTGGCTGTATTTAAGAAATATTTCCAGTTGATTTAGCCTGTGATATAGTTATTTGCAGTATAACATTTCTAAATGAGATATATGTGTTTTAATTATAATATACAATGACAGTTATAAGTGAATGTATTGGGCGTGTAAATTCACAGTATATCATGTTTTTCAGGGGCTTTTGATAGTGAAGAAGATGCTACTGAATTTGTCAAGTGTAAAATTGAAAGCCTGTATGCCAATAAAGAGATCCCAAAAGATGGTACGTGTACTCAGATATTACACTTACCTACGGTACCAGTGATAAACACTATGCAATTAACAAACAATATATATTAATCTTCTAGTATAGCATTGACAGATATACTGTGTAACATTTACCTGCTTCCATAGTTTGAACACTATCAGTAAGTATGGTACAGCTGATTGAGGGGAACTTCATTCAGATTTGTTGTGGTGTCTGTTTTGGTTATTGTTGTAGTTTTGTTCCCTTTGCCGTCAAGGGTAGTTTCTTTCAAACATTTGGCTGGCACACTGTTATATCAGTGAGATAGACTTAAATATTTCATAAAACATCAATCAGTCAAATCAAACTGTAAAACCGTTATGTGTTCAGGTGAACCAATGTACAAGTTTATAATACATGTATATGTACAATGTGAGTAAAGCACATAGACTAGTAATATGACACCTAATAAATATGTAAATTAATTCATTCAGTTGCTTCTGTATCGAAAGCTTATACCAGTACGCCACTAGACATGGTTAAAACTATACCTAGGGAAGAACATGCATTTATGCTTTATAAATGAAGAGAAAGATTTAATTTACATGCCGCTTTTGGGGATATATAGATATATTATCACATGTTTGTCCTTTAGTAGATATAGTCACATACATGTGATACATGTATCTTAAGAAACCTACTAAATAATCACATATGTTAACAACAAAATACCCCCCCATAGTTTGTTAAATAACATTGCCGTTTGTACTAATGTTTAGATGTCAGCACTTTTGATTAAGCAAGATGATTAAATTACAGGTATCAGTTGTTAGGTTTGATTGTTCTTACAAGATGCATTCCTGATTTTTTTTATACAATCAAAATTTATCATTCACAGTTGATGATGAAACTGACAGATTCAAGACAGCTACAAAGAAATTCTACAAATTGTTTAATATGCCAAAGGAGGAAAAATTGGTCAACTGTAAGTTTGGTCGTGTATTTTGTTTTTTAATCAAAAGTGATAAATAATGGAAATCACTTATTAAACTGTACTTATGTTTTCCAAAAAGTTAATAAAGAATGTTTACTTTTCTTCTAAATGTAATGCAATTTACCTGGATTTCATCCTTATCCGTTAATAATGTACCTGTGCGAATTACTTTCATCTTCCAACAAATCAGAATAGTCCACATTTTATGGTTGTGTTAATAAATGTTGGAATGCACTGACTTCATAAAAATGAAATACACATGAAAATGGCATAAAACACCTATCAATCAATTAATCTTAATGTTTGTGGGTGCTTGATGGTGCCCTGGACCTGCTGCTCATTGTTCTAAGGAATCTGGAATGATGTAAACAATGTAAATTCCATGATGTCTCTAGCGGGCGGTTGTAGGGAGCTTCATGTTGCCCTGGTGCTGTCAGAGCTAAAGGGGCACAAGAAGCTGATATGTTTGTGGTGTCTGTATTGCGTCCTGTTATAGTCCTGTATTTGTCTTGTCCTGTCTTTGTTTGTTGCCAGAGATGTCGCGGGTGGTTTCTTTCACCCATTGGGCTGGCATGTCGTCATATAAGTGAAATACCCTTGAGTACCACGTTAAACCCCAATCAAACAAACAGACAATGGTGTCTCTAATTGCTGTTATAGGGTTAAATCACTAATGGTGGTTATCTTCTACCACTAAGTAAGCACACTCTTGAGCGAAACAAATATATAAACGATGTCAAACACCACACAGATAAGCAATTATTCTCTAAATATTGCCAACCCGTGTCCTTGGCTTAATGGTTAGCTTGTCTGCTTACTAAGCCTACATCGATGTACCATTCACAGGTTGAGTCCGACTGCCATCATATGAGTGAGTCAAACAATGTGTCTGTTAATTGGAGGGTGACTTTTATGAGGGTTTCTCTCAGTTTTCCAGTGTAATGAGGAAAGGAACAGTGGACAATCGGTTGAGATATAAGGGAAATACCCTTGAGTACAACATTAAACCCCAATGAAACAAACAAACAATCTTAATTAGCCTGTGAAATGTATATCATTTTCACTGCTGTTCTATGAGACATGATAAAACTTCCCTGAGAGAATTATTTTAATTTGTGTATTACATGTATTTTCTTCCAGATTATTCCTGTAGCTATTTTAAGGGGAAGTTACCCACCCAGGGCTGGATGTATCTGAGTGTGAATCACATCTGTTTCTACTCCTTCCTCATGGGCAAAGAGGCCAAGTTATTACAGAAGTGGACTGATATCACAGTATGTGCCACATCGTTTCTGTTTTGAAGTCTGTTTTAAGAGTAGCACTACTGTCTTACGTAGCACTGGAGGAAAACTTACTTTTCAACATTATGCTTCACATATTGATTGTACTAGTGTCAATTATTTTTGGAATACACTGCCATCATATAAGTGAAATACCTTGAGGCACAGCGTAAAATGCCAATCAATCTACAGTAGAACTTCCCAAGACCGACACCGCTCGGGACCGTAAAAAAATGTCGGTTTAGAAAGACTGTCGGTTTATCG
>JAVFBX010203080.1:0-22647 GCA_034783855.1 Mopalia kennerleyi | reverse complement strand
GGAACATTGTTAAGTGGACAATCCGTCGTCATATAAGTGAAATACCCTTGAGTACGACGTTAAACCCTAATCAAATCTTATTTTTATTCAGCTGTTTTGTAAACTACAGATTTTGTCGGTGATGATTCCAAATAAAGTTTTCGGAAGTGTTTGATATTGGTAATTAATGTACACATATATATATATATTTAGGGAGATTTGAGACGTTTGTGATGTGTTTTGTATCCTATACCATTATGTATTTTTGGAAATTTTATTTTATTTACTACAGGTGGTTACATGGTTATTGTGATGGTCTTAAATGTGAAGATGATGCAGAGAGAGCAGCTGATTATGGTTATCACTGTCTGTACTGTCGACCTAAAACTGGACAAGCAGGACCATGTATGTAACATTCTATAAATACTAGAGATTTGATTCTTTGTAGGGGTGATCAATTATTTTGCCTTTATAAAAAAGTCCTGGCCAGAAAGTCGTTGTGCAAAGCAAATCTGATATGAACTGTATATTGAGTCTTGTGATTGTCCTTTGTGTTGTTATTATCAGTTGCTAGTGATAAAGAGGGAGATTTATTCAGTCATGTGGCCTTTGTAAAGTGGTTAGCCAATTTATCCTACTTATATACTGCATACAAGTTCAAGTCCATCTGTTGCTTGTAGGTCTATGAGTGAGTCACAAAAAGGGGCTCCGGCAATTAATGGGGTGATTTTTACGAGGTTTCCTCTCAGTTCTCCTCTATATTCAAGCAAGGAACAGTGTGAAGTGGGCAATCAGATTTCATATAAGTGAAGCACCATTGTTAAACCCCAATTGTCAAACACACAAATAATGTTGTCAACATTTGTATGTAACAGTCATTAAAAGGGTATCTTTGATGTTTATATGCAGTACCACCCCCTCCTCCTCCTCCACCTTTACCACCACCACCACCAGAAGAGAAAATTGAAAGACCACCGACTCCTCCAGTACTGCCCCCGTTACCACCACCACCACCTCCACCACCAGGTATGGTTCTGATCTGATTATTAATGTTTAAGAAAAAGAAAAGTGGTTTTCTTTTACTGCTGTGACAAGAATTTTGTGAATGTGATCACTTTAAAGATTAGCTCCAACTTTGAATGTACAGTCCTCTCGCTAAGACTAATGGGATTACATTCAACCAGTTTGTGTATATCAATATGGCCATTGTTGTGTATTGAGTATGCGCACCATTGCATATTTAATGTAATTCACAATATTCAAACCAGTATGTATTGTGAACAAAAAAATCTTGAAATATTGAATTATTTTCTAAACAGTAATGTAGTTTGCAGGAGATTATAGATGTGATAACACTTACTGTTCCAAAATGATCCTTCACTGTAATTCTATTGTTCATGCATATATGTTGTAAATCATAACTTGAGAATGCATTTGTGAAAAACTTAAATCATATTTTTCACATTGTGTAACTTTATCAAATTAAAAATAGTTAACAAAAGGAAACCAATTTTTGATGATTCATATGGTAGAATTTTTTTTAAATAGTTGAATATGATGTGAAATGATATGACACTTGGATGTATGTTTTGGTTCAGAATCCCCTCAGCACTATCTGATGGATGGTGTGTATGTGTCAGCTTCTGGTCGTGAGCAAATACAAAGTCAGATGGTGGTGAAGAGGAGAAAGAATCGTACAAAGAAAGTGGAACCAACAACTAAACATCCACACATGGCCAGACTACTGTCTCTTAGTGATAAGTCACTCGATGGGGAGGATCAGGAGGAAAAAGGTCAGTTTTTAAAAGATCTCTCAATTTGAAAAAAAATTTGTTATTCTACTGCTGTGTGAAAAAATAGAAAATAACAGGAAACATCCTTGCGGATTGTTAACATTTTTTGTAAAGTCTTCTGTTTTTATTCCCAGCAGCTGTAACTGCGATGGAAACGGGGGAGGAAAGTAGCTCTGTAAAACCTTTGTCTGACCTTGGTGTGGGCTCTGAAGATAGTATGTCTAAATCTGAAAGTCTAGTCCCCGACACTGACAGTATCATAGCCAGTGTTGCTGGGGATTTCCCATTGGATGTGGCAACTCCTAAGGTAGAGGAAAACACAGAAGGGGTGAAGAAAAAACGCACCAGAAAACCTCTCAAAGTTGGTAAGTTATTTTTATGTTGTTTTAAATCCCTGTCATATTAACAGATTTATTGCTGTATGTACTTCTTTTTCATATAACAATGAGGTTCAACCAATTGATAATCATGGAAGATGCGCACCAAGTTTACAAGCAAATAAAGTAAATAACTGTATTTTGTTTCAACTTTACAGGGGTTGGGGGCTTCCTTGTTCGTCATCGTAAATCTTTCAAGCGTCAGTCGTCCGAGCAAGCTGAGGAACCAATGGACGTAGACCCTGGAATAACAACAGCTAAACTGGAAGGTATTAATTTGGTTAATAACATGTCTTTGTGTCACACAGTTTTAACACTAATTAAACTGGAGAAGAAAAGGGGTAACATCTTATTTTGTTGAAAGTTTACTTCATGGTGTTCATGACTTGTACAATGTTATCTTTGATACAACATATACATGTACAAGGTATATTTTGGCTAATGTGATAATTCAAATTTAATTAGTTTAAGTTACACCCTGATAAAGCACAATTTGACTTTTTTAAAGGAGAGAAGCCAATTGCAGATCCATTAATTGGTGAATTTGGAGTGGACAAAAAGGTTAAGAAAAAGAGAAGGGGAAAGAAAAAATTACCTCTTGAAGAGAATTATCCAATGTATCTACAGGTTAGTTGTTTTGTTAATGTTATTGAATTTTCATAAGAACAACCCATTGACTAACAAGCTTAAAAAAGTGTGCAGTGAATTATACTATTGCTGGAAAGATTTCACTGTTTTTTGTAACACATTTAATATAGCTTCCTGGCTGGTTTAAGTGACACCTTGTGTTTGTTCTGTGGGTTTTGTAGGAAGCTTTTTTTGGCAAATCTTTATTGGATAACAGTAAAGATCCATCAACGGACACAGGGGTAGAAATCGAGCATGAGATGACACAAAGCCCCTCCTCTCACAACACCATGATGATGGCAGTGAAAAATGACAGTGAGATTGACTTAGACTCGGAGATTTCAGCTGGTATCAAGCCAGAGTCAAAAGTCATTGAAGATACGATGTGCTCTGACCAACCACCCACTGGGGATCAAGCCTCCGACCACAATGAGGATGCTCACAATATTGGTGAATATTAGCTCTTAATTCTACAAAATGTTGGAATAATTTTTGTTCGTCGATACATTTGTGTCAGAAGTTGAAATCTGAAAACTTATAGTTTAAGGTACATATACATGGAACCATACCATAGGTTACCATAAATTACTAAAAACTGTACTCTCTTTTGTCTGAATAACTACTCGTCATAAAAGGTAAATTATTAAAGCTAAAATATAATAACCTGTGCACTGGTGGTTATTCATGTCTAAGAGAATCAAAGATTAGAAATGAAAAAATCATTGCAAATATCATTGACGTGTAACAAAGTGTACAAGAGTGACCATATGATGCTGGCCTACAAAGCTTCGTATGCCAGGTAATAAGCCAATAAGCTACTGTAGCTACATCCATATTAAAAATAGTGTCTCTGTCGTCTATGTTTTTTTCTTTATTACTACATGTTCATGTCCTGACAATTGACCTGAACTTTTATCTTTTTTCTGTGTGTTAGATGATGGTGATTTGAAGGATATCTTGCCCAGTGATTTGCTTCAACATGATGATGATCTATTTGATATACTCGAATTGGCCAAGGAATCTGGTACGTAAATGTTGTAATGCACTGTAACACTTCAAATTGCTCTTAATCTTTTCAATTAAAAAAATGAAGGTATTAATTTAGCTCCATGTTTTTTGATACAGATTTGGAGGTCCAAGGAGATGGAGATCCAAGCCTGAAAACTGCAGAAAACAAAGATAACATAGACAATATTGCTCGCATGTTGAGCCCAAACCTGGATGACGTGAAAAGCCTTGATGTGGACACCATGTTATCATCAGGTATGAAACAACTATGTGTACCTCATCAAGTTGTGGACGCATGCTTTTTGTCTGGATTAAAGGTTTCGTGTGCATTTTCTCCTACACCATTTCAGGGTTACCAGTCTATAAAAAAACATGTTTAGGAGGGGTGACTTGCCTCTTATTTGACTATTGGAATAGAAGTGTGATAGCCCTCAATATGTTTGTAATACTATAACCATAGTGTGACTATGGTACACCCCAAGTGTTTAGTAACTCAACTGGTGTCTATGTATTAACACCTTTCTAATGAAATTTCATTTGTGCTTCAGGAGGTCTTCCACACATTGATGGTAAAACAGTAGAGGATCTATTTAAAGGTGTATTGGATACAGAATCTGCCTCAGATCAGCAGTCCCAACCTGGTAGGTGCTTAATACCCAGGACTTGTTAAACAGTTTGAGAGGCATGAAGCAGTTATTTCTTCAATGAAAGATTTCATAAAGGTTTCGGCAAAATTTGTAGCACTGTTATATATGCTCGATAACACTGCTAGATACTGTACTTAAACTTCATAACCTTAATAAAAAGAAGTTAAAATCCATAACAGTTGTCTTTGTACAAGTTTGTTTGGCGCATGCGATAGGTATACATTTATGAGATAAATAGCATATATTTTGGATTCAATTGCTTAATTTTCTACAGAAAAGCAGTTTAAAAATCAGCTTTTAAGCTATTTTTGGATTTACCTTGTTTATCCTCTTCATTGATTTTTGTATATTTCAGCTGGTGATGTTAATTTCAATGTGAATATCCCTGGCCCAAGTACATTAGGTGCCCCAGGTGTTGGATTACCTCCACGGGGTCCTGTGGGTCCTCCTGGTCCACCAGTTCAGCTTGGATCAATACCAGGCATGGGGTCATTACCTGGCGTCCTCCGTAGACAGTCCCCTCTACAGGGTAATCGAACCTTAGGTGATTTGGTGACCGCTCAACCCATGCCCATGTCTCCAGTTCCTCAGTATAACCAGGACTACAATAGGTACGGGCAAATGGTTTATATCTGATCACACTTCCTCGTACTTGTTTATGACAGACGTCTACAGGACCAACTGAATATTGTTGTGACTAGTTCATATTTTAGTTCCAAATTTGTCCTTAGTATGTATGCAATATATTATAATTGTGTTCCGCAGTGGTGTATTACCAATTTTATCGCTTTGAATGCTTGACTATGGAGACATGATGTTTGTATGTTTAAATTGAAATTTAAAAACGTATTCTCTGGATTTCCATTACCTAAAACATATTTGAATAAGAGAGAGTTAGAAGGGAACGATCTTCTGTCAGTAAGTAAATTAACCAAGAGTATGTTGTTAAACCACAATTAAACAGAAAAACTGTCTGCAGATAGGTTATATTGTGGTGCAAACAAAAAAGGGGGACAAAAATCTCAAATGCTAGCTGCACAAATACTCACGTTTTTACTCTGTATATTTTTGCTTGCAGTCATCAGTTCAGCCCTAACTTTGCTGGTCCCCAGCAGTCTGTGTGGCATCCAATGTTAGCTGATATTGATGATGGTCAGGAGGGGGGCAGTCGGCGCAGTGTCCTCAAGTGGGAGAAAGATGAGCTGTTAGGAGAGTGGGCAACTGTCTCACCTGTTCTCTTTGCTAATCAAGCTCATCCAGAACTTAAAGTCGAATATCCAGGTATGTTTATGTTATTATATACTTTTGGGGGCTACCTATCCTGTATATGTACAAACACAGCCGAGAGGTTTTAATAAGAGTATAAACCTCTTTGTTTATGGCTATTCAGACTCCCTCATCTGTCAGAAGGCCCCATTTGTTTTCATTCACCTCAAAGAGAAGAAAAAAAGACTAACTTATTGTCTGTTAGTGGTATTAATACTGGTGATGAGATTTGTCAATTAATGAGAGAAAAGGAGCTGGACACTCGTGGCACACCATGTACTGGTAACCAAAATAAATCTGACCAACATAGCTTTACATTTTGTTTTCTGACTTTATTGAATTTTACTGCATCAGCAAATAATGTCAACCAATCTCTGACTGCCTTCTTTCGTTATTGTTAAATAAGGGTAGTATGTGACTGTCATTCATATTCATTGCAATGAAGGAACAATTGTTTTTCAACACTGCCAAATAGTTTACATGTATGGGTATGTACATTTTTACTTTTGTATTTCATTCCCGTCATAATCGTTTAATAACCTTCAAGGTCTTCCCAAATGGTTGATACATAGAAAACTTATAAAAATAATTCAATGTCCACTGGACGATTTTCAATTCGTTTCATAAAAAAAATCGGCGAACTATTGGAGAAATTGGGATTCAAACATGTAACATTTATTAGCACATACAGCTCAGCGATAGCCAGTGACGTCGCAAGGGGAAAAAACATGTGACTAGTATCTATAGAAACGTCGCCGCAATTTTATTATTCTCCAGATTTTTTCCCCATCTGTTCAGTCTTAGCAACAAATCGTGGATCTCCGGTACGGACTGGGCATTATCCGACTCGGATTGTTCCGAAGGGAATTTCCTCTGCTTAAGTCACTGCTTGAATAACTTGTTTGTCAAGTTGCAAGTTTGTAAGTGAATAAAAAAAAATCTATGAATTGGAAAAATACAGGATATTTTTTTCAAATTAGTTGGCAATATTATCTTTGGAATTGAGTCACTTTAAATCTGATTTAAAACCCACTTGGGAAGACCCTTAAGTACGACGTAAAACCCTCAAATCAAACAGATATACACATTTAATCAACCAACGGTCACTTGCCTCTAATTACTAGATCTAAGCCCTCTGACTGAGGACAGTATTTGTTAAGTATAGACAATAGACATACAGCTTTAATTAGCACTGGAGGAAACTTTAATGTGTCACCAGAGCAAAAAAACACTTTACATTTTATGGTAGTTTTAGTTTGACAATTATTGTTGGATAAGCCATTGTCAAATAAGTGAAATACCCTTGGGTACAGCATTGAACACTCAATCGATCAATCAATCAATCAATCAATCAATCAATCAGTCAATCATTACTTGATTTTGCTTAGAATTATCATTGAAATAAAATGTAGGAGTGTTACATGTATGTGATATTTAAAATGGCTGTGATTATAAACATGAACTGGAGAACAAACTAATAATCATTTGCTTCATTACTACATGTACATGTCAAACTTATTTCTCGTAGTTTCAAGCAGAACTGTTTACAAGTAGAAAACGTAACACATTATGTTCATTTGTTTGATTTTAATTAAATAATTTATAGTCAATATGGGAATTGTTGTAGTCTTAAGTTTTGAAATCTACACAAACTGTTGCCTGCACAATGAGATCTAAGGTGTCAAGTGTGTAATATATCATGCTGTCTGACGCAATCATTATTTCAGTGTGTATTACGGAAGCATAAGCTTATAAATATCTAACTTCCTTGATAGGCTATAAAATCTGTTTTATGATAGTTGTATTTCCCCCCATCATAATCATGGAATTACCAAGTAGCATATGTTTGCCTGAATGAATGACAGAATTTGGAAACTTTAACTACAAAAAATGACAGTCAAACTACAGTAATTCTACACAAACCCAATCAACAACAACCCTTCACCAGATGTACGTGTAGTTACACATGAACAGTATTACATGGTACTTGTATTCACATTCACGGATTAACTTCAATCTTGTTATGACGCTTCCTGTTGTTAAAATGACAGATGGGATTGCACTTCACCAAATTCCATAAAAACAAAATGGCAGCCATTGTATAATTTTACAATATTCATGTATGAAATGTGATTGGAACACGATCGGATAGGTACAGATTAAATACAGGGATTAACTTGATACTTCAAACTTTTAATATATACTAGCTTCCTGCATTTAAGATAAGGGATTATAATGTGAAGTGTTATATTCAATTGGTCTGTGGAAAACTCATGTTCCTCCATAGCTGACAGTAGGCCTATAATTAAACCGTGTACTAATAGCCAGAGGGCATACATGTATTATGTATAATTGTAAGTCAGACATTTGTTTTGTCCAGGGTAAAGTTTTTGTCATCAATTCATGATTTATATCATCATGAACACGTTTGGCTTTGTGCTCATATATAATGATTAGGTGAAGATTTATAATTACATTCACATGAAGATATATTTGATTATCTATGGGATTTTATTATTGTTTCATACATGAAGTTAGCTTTATTGTTTTCTTTTCTTCCTCATTTGCACACATCATAGATGATACATATAAGCTGAATGTTGTATTGTTCTTTTCCTCCAGTCCTTTGATTTAAAGTATTATGCCCCAAGCCTTGTTGTGATTAACATACATGTACTCATCAATTAGTGGAAAAATGATATTTAATGCCCGTATCACACAGGGATTTATGTAATGGTTCGTGTTGCGGAACACATGCACATTCTGAAAATAGCAGAAATATTCTCCCAGGAAATACAGTTTTGTAACTTTGAATCAGGAAGTAAAGACTTATTTTAATCTGAATATTTCAGCATTTTATTTAAGTGGTCATGGTCAGCAATGAAGCTTCTTGTTGCCCTGGTGCTGTCAGTGCTACAGGGCAACAAATTGATGATCTTTTTATGATGTCTTAATTTGTGTGGTGTCCTGTGATGGGCCTGTAGTTGTTTGTTGTCAAGGGTGATTCCTTCACCCAATGGGCTGGCACGCAGTCATACATACAAGTGAAATAACCTTAAGTATGGTGTTACACCCCAATCAAGCTATGAAGCTAACAGAGCCATAATCATAAGTCACCTGATGGTTACATAATCAGTACCCATATATTGATGTCAAAATGAGTCTTTCTTTCTTTCTTCAGAGTTCAAGTAGACTAAGTTTATACATGTAAATCATTGGAAACCATGGATTCCTAAAAGAAGATTATAAAATTAAGAGCAATAACAAGCAAAAATATTTAATTTCTTTGCTAATTTAACTTTCATCCATAATATAATTCCTCCACATTAATCATTGCTGGATTAATCTCTGGCAGAATTAAGTTAAAGATAGATAATTTTAAAATGTTTCTTCATTTCAGCTTGATATGCATATTAAAGGAATACAGTATATTAGTAAGGAATGACTCTTTGTTTCAAACATTCTGCAATGGAGGAATATTAATTTTCCAAGGAGAAAAACACTTATTATGTTATGTTTGTGTTAGTGTGACAATAACTGTTGGATATACCACAATCATATTTATGGAATACCCTTTCAGTAAAGCCTTAAACACCAATAAATCAATCATTCTAAAAACTTGAACTGGAAATTATCATTGAAATAAATGAAAAAAACTAAAGGATAGCTACATTTAAATGTATACATGTGTGTATTTATAATATCTGGGTATTTTTAACATAAAGTGCAGAACTGGCTAAAATCATTTGCTTCATTACAGTAATTAACTAAATGTTATTGTATATCAATCTGATCAATCAATCTACCTAACACCAAAGCTCTCCTGGTTATTAATACTGCTGTTTTCATATAAGGCAGGATTATTGCCAACTGTTCCTGTGCCCGAGTAGTCCACGAGGTAGCAAGTCACCCCTATATACATGTACTATTTTTAAGACTAGCACACTATGGCTTAGGCAGTATGTACAGAGGACAGTCATGCTGTCACAGAATGTTAGGTAGGGAACGTCCTGTTGCCTTGGAGCTTGGAGGATAAACTCAATTTGAGACATCATTTTAAAACATTATTTTCTAAAAACTCAATTCAGATTCCATTTCCAATGTTTAAGTATAATGGAAAAATAAAAAGTTGGGCATTAAAAAGTGTGACAACAAAAAAACAAAATATTTGGACGTCTATGAACCCTTGAGGTCTCTACGCTAAAGGGCAACATGAATCCATTTTGTTTGTGCTGTCTTTTATTATGTCCTGTGATTGTCTTTGCTTGTTGCCTGTGGTGTCAGTAGGTGATTTCCTTCCCGCAATAGGCTAGCATGCAGTCAAATGAATAAAACAACTTAAGGTAGCGTTTCAAAACCCAAACAAACAGTCCTGACATAACACACGAGGAATACCAATTATCCTACATACATGTATTTGATTGGGGGTTTTATGAGTCTGGATCTCTTCTGCAGGTGTAGACTGCCATCACATTAGGGGACTAGCTGTTAACAGGGTGTTTAACAATCAAACCAAACTAGACAAATATATTACATCATTTATGAATGTATTTTTTAATGGTGTATCTATCTGGGATAGAACAAGGTCATTTCAGCTCAATTCCTGCCATGTTTGTAGTTCTGTGTAAAAATGGTATCTGAACATAGATCAGTACCAAACTATGTACTTGTACTTATCTCTATGAACCGTAATATGTTTCACATCTGTGGTGAATTAAATGTTAACCAATCAATTAGTTTTGCAATACCTAATCTACTCATGCACATTTGATATGTTTGAAGTACATTGTCATGCATGATGAAAATAAAACACTAGCAAGAAACAAATCAATTTTAAGTATTAATAGTTTTTCTAATTCACTCAAACACGAACATGAAAATACGTCATCAAATATGATTTAAAAAATCAGACATACCGTATAACTTTTAGCAGTGGGGACAGAGATATAGGCTTTACAATAGGGGGTATTACATGTTATTATTGTGGACTGTCCCAAAATTGAGTGTCCCACCTGCTAGAAGTATAGGGTAATATTATTGTATTATACAGTTGAGCTGCACAACGACATCACTGACGGATCAGTTTTATGTTGCCACTTTATATCTGAGAGCACCAGGGCAACATGAAGCTCCCTCCAACTGCCTGTTTACACAAATGGATTATGTACACCTTCAAGAATAAAGAGTAAAGTACATGTATGAATAAAATATGCGTGCAAAATAAAATTAAACGTCAAATGAACTGAACCCACCCAAGCTTTATGCTATCCCAGGGGCTAATGCTGTGTTTGGGACTCCTCGTTGTTGCTAGTCGTGCTGTATTTATTACTCGTATTGACAGCGAAAAGCATTTCAGGGCACTGCTACGAGTCGTAAACACAATTTCACAAACTGTAAATTCCGTTCGAGTGCTACTATGAGCGGAAAATGCCTCTTGTCAACTCGATGCTTATCAAGTGAATGGAGTTTGTGATCATGATTATGACCAATAGTTACCACACGAGTGGTGATTGTGACTGTCTTGAATGCAGCATTAGCCAGAAATCAAAAATATGGTATCCAAAATGGTAATTTTGCTTCACGTTTTTAAAGTAACTGCATGTTAAAGTTTCTTAAAAAAGGGTGTCGAAGTGAGGCAATTTTTCAATCCAAGGTGTCCAAAGTTTGTTCCCCTCTGCCTATAAAGCCCTTGTGCAATTGCCCATCCTTATGACCTGAAACGTTGCTTGTATGTTTTATCTCTATGTTTTAGTGTTCCAGTCTCCAAGAGAGAGTTGGGGATCTAGAGAGACAGAATAAGGCTATGACAGAACACAGGCACATCAACAACAGCATTGTGGACAGATTAAAAACTGAAGTGGACAGTCTTCAAAAGAAATTAGATCAAATGACGACTGAGAGAGAAGATATGGTGAGTGGATATGAACTGAACAGTAATTTCTGGTTGAAAGAAAACTGCTTGACTGCTGCAAAAGTACTCGAAATAACATTAGATGTTCTGAAAAATCATATATTCCCCTGATACGGGTACATGTGTGAAGGATATTAACCCCGATGACCGGCCACAACCTCCACTCTACTTGTGGCTTGTCTCACAAGACAAGTAGAATAGAAATAGTTGTTCTAACACCTTGCCATAATTCTACTGAAAAGTTGCCCTCTGGCTGTGAACTTTAAGCAACACTGGAGCAACATTTATTCAACACAATTATTATAATTGTTATTGGGATTGTGTTAGTGTGGTTTGCAACTGTTGATTTTAATTTTTGTATTAATGGCACATACAGATCAACTGTTGAAATAACACATCATGTTTGAAATTGTACCCTCCAGCAGGGTATAAAAAATCAACTTGTCAATCACATGTACATTTGCCCTCTGTTAGGGTGTAAAACACTAAACACTCAACCACACGTACCCTCGTCTTGGTGTAAAACACCAATCACTTGTACCCTCCATCAGGGTGTAAAACATCAATCACTTGTTCCCTCCATCAGGGTGTAAAACATCCATCACGTGTACCCTCCATCAGGGTGTCAAACATCAATCACGTGTACCCTCCATCAGGGTGTAAAACATCAATCACTTGTACCCTCCATCAGGGTGTAAAACATCAACCACATGTACCCTTCAGTAGGCAGTAAAACACAAATCACTCAACCACATGTACTCTCTTGCTGGGTGTAAAACACCAATCACTCAACCACATGTACCCTTCAGAAGCCCTTCACTACTGAAGATGGTTTAATAAACCGAAATATTTAGAATCTTAAACATGTCTTGTTTATCGTTCTTCGAAGTTGTGACTTTGGTCTTTTAGGAGATTAAACCTCAAACAAACTAACATAAAGTACCTACGTGTACATAACGCATGTTGCCTTCTGATCCATCCTTTTCAGGTTTTGGTGAACAAGATGGAAGCTCCAGCAGATGAAGTAACTGCTAAACTCATTGAAAAGCTCCAGTTGCGGGACACCGAAAATTCAGAATTGAGAGAAGGGAATTCAAAGTTATTGAAAGATTTTCAACAATTCAAGTTAACCACAGAACAACTTTTATTAGATCTAGAAAAAACCCAATCCTTGAAATCAGAACGTGATCAGGAATGCAAAACTCTCGGCAAAGAAAATTCCAGACTATCGTCAGACATTCAGCAGGTGCTTAAAGAAGTCAGCACACTAAGAGGTTCCAATGATACTCTTCAACAAGAACTTCAGACTATGAACAAGATGAAACCTTCTGAAAGTTTGCTTACTGAGAAAAGCGAAAGTGATTCCAGCTACTTTGAAGTACAACCCGTAAAAAGATTGAAGACGGCTGAGTCAATGCAGGCGTCATCCAGTCAGACAACAGAGTCCTTAGAGGTTGAAGCCTTGCCGGAGGAAAGCTCAGTTGAACCAACGTGTTCAAGCCCCAACCACACCAATAGTAACCCCATGGCAGATTTGCTCATTCAAATTCAAACTGAACGGGAAACTGTTGCAGAACTTAGGTCTGTTCTAGACAGGAAGAATGAAAAGGTAAATTTTGCACCATAAATATGTTTGACTGTTAAAGGAAGAACATGTTATTCCCCACGTCTTGGTGGGATCTCTTGAGGAATCTTTCCTGAAACTTTCAGGAGTGTTCTGAGTGTAATATTACATGTATCCGATTAAAAATCCATTGTTGCCCAATGTCACCTAATAGACGCTTAACTTAACTGGGGTCAATTGCTTGAAAAATTATTAGTCGGTGACACCAGATTAAATCACTGATAGCAGATTAGAGATAGACCTTAAACATCATTTACCAGCTGATTAAATTCAATAGCGAGTTGAAATTCTTCTCGATTTCCACTCTCTGGCTAAGGGCAGTTTGTTTGAAGAGTAGCCATGCTGTTTTTACTTAGCACTGAAGATTTTGGATTATGGAAACGCTTCACATCTTAGTTGTGCTAGTGTCAGTTATTATTGGAAAACACCACTGTCATATATGTGAAATACCCTAAAGCGCAGCCTAAAACACTAATCAATTAATCTTGATTTTCCGCCATAATTAGGCAAGGAACGGTGTGGAGTGGACTATTTCCGAGAGAACCATGTTGTAAGCCAATCAATCAAATAAAAAAACATTCATCCATTGGGCTGTCATGCTGTCTTATGATAGAAATAACTTTCACGTTTGGCGTAAAAACTAAGTTTCATTAGATACTCACACTGTAGTTTTAGCTCATGCAGCCATGTAGGCTCACAAGGTAGGTGTGTCTTATTTCCCTGGTTAGAATTTTATGAAACATAATGAATACTGAGTGACTAGAACATATGTTCAAATGCATCAGAATTTAGATTTAATTTAGATCTAAAATGATAATAACATATTCAAGTTTCGTAGACTCTGTTGCAAAGCTGGCAGGGATGGTAGATTTTTAGACAAATTCTCTCTCTTTTTGTTTTCGTTATAAAGTGGGTGATCAGTGGAAGCTTTCCGGCCAAAGGGCTCTCATAGCTTAAAGTTTTTGGGGGACAATATATTTGTGAGCCGGGTGGATTGATACATCAGAGTGCTTTTACCAGGCATTGTGATTTAATGTGTGTTGTGCTATGCTTCCTCACAGACCTCTCACCTCAAACCACAAGAGCGGTTTTACAAGTTTTACTTTAAGTACAGGATGAAATCACAGTAATGAAGAAGGATGAGTATTGGTGAATGAATTAAAATACTTCCTAATTAAATTATTTTCAGATACAAAAACTTGAACAAGATTTACGATCTAACGAGGAGTTGATATTGAGTAAAACTACCCGGTTGGACAGTACCCCCGAGGATATGACTGCTGAACAAACCAAAATCATTTCGGAAATACAGGCGACCACAGCAAAAATAGACCAAGATGTGGCACAAAATTCATCAAACCAGGTAAAATTTGTATTTTATTCTCTTGTTCCTTGATGACTTTTTTGTTTGTTTTTAGTTTATCTTCACTGGTCATCATATCTGAGTGTAATACATGTACATGTACATTCAGAAGTGACTGTCATTGTTATCATAATCATCATATCATACACCCACCTGACCAGGATAAATTAAACGGTGCATACACCCACCTGGATTTAAGTGAAAGGTGCATACGCCCGCCAGGATAAATTAAAAGGTGCATACACCCCCCTGGATTTAAGCGAAAGGTGCATACGCCCACCAGGATGAAATTAAAGGTGCATACACCCACCTGGATTAAATTAAAAGGTGCATACACCTCTAACTCAAGATTTTGAGTAATAGTTGTTTTGTTTTCTCCTGTAGTTGAACTCTGGTGGAGACATAAGCAGTTTGAAGTCCCAGGTGTTAACTCTGATCAATGAGGTGCATGAATCACAGGCTAAACTAACAGCAGCCACAACCGCTCTAGATGAAAAAAGCACAAAGTAAGTTATATATTTATTTTCACTGGCTGGCAGAAAAAAACAACATTTTAAGGGACAAATTTGTTATTTGGTCCAACAAAAGGTACATTGAATTTTCATCCTTTTTCAAGGCCTGTGGCCATGTTTAATGTTCATCAGGTCAGCCCATTAATACTACTTGGGAGTATGGCTCCCAGGTTCACATATAGGAGTCCGTTACATGATTCAATCACAAGGGTGGTTTGTACAAGGTTTCCTCTGAGTTTTCCACCATTTTTAAGCAAGGAACAGTATGAAGTGGACAATCCATTAGTTGACCTTAACCCCAATCAAACAAACAGTCTTGG
The DNA here is from genome assembly GCA_034783855.1 of Mopalia kennerleyi. Classification (NCBI taxonomy): domain Eukaryota; kingdom Metazoa; phylum Mollusca; class Polyplacophora; order Chitonida; family Mopaliidae; genus Mopalia; species Mopalia kennerleyi. Next base: position 7,220 of record JAVFBX010203080.1, on the reverse strand, counting down.
TTTCTTATGAAATGTGTATGATTTCTCAGAGATGCTTGTTACATGTATATATTTTTGTTGTTCAGAAAGAAAATTGTGCTTATGTTAAAGGAAAGACAACTGTTTTTTGACCTTAACTTATTATTTTTATTGCATATTTTCAAAGACAGCCATCTGTATTGCACTTGCAATGGAACTAGCAAAGCCTTTAATTAGTTAATTTAAAAAGCGGAACTAATGTCATCAAGTCCAATACAGATGTTTGTCTTTGAAAATATGCAATAAAAATAATAAGTTTAGGTAAAAAAAAAGAAAGGATAATGTTAACTACCAGCCCAGCTCGCTAGTTGTCATAATATTTTCTGTCTTCGTGTAAAAATAAAACATCAAGAAATAGAAGCACTATTTACTAAAATGTGATTGTAGGTTAATGGACCTGGAATCTCAGAATGCTACGTTAAACTTAGCCTTAGAGAAACAAAGAGAGCAAGATGATAATTTGATAGACTCTATGAGAATTGCCCTGGTGAATGCTGAAGAAGCCATCAGATCAGAGAGAGTACAGCACCAATCCACAAGGTAACATTCAAAACCTGGGGCGTGTTTCACAAAGCCATCTTAATAGCTTATGTCTAAGGTCAGCAACACTATGTATTCAATTCCAGTCATCATGGTTATTATATTTGGTGTAAGCTAAGATTGTTTTGTAAAAAGGGCCCATGAAGCTACTAATTGTAGCTAAATTGGCGATAATAAGTGTACAAGACCCAAACTATAACAAAGCCAGTAAGATCCAGGATTCAATATAAACCCCTTTTCCAACTGCCCATGGCTTGGTAGTAGCGTGTGTGCCTTCTAATCCTGCTTCGATGTACTGTTCACCAGATCGAGTCCACCTGTTGACCCTCAGGTATAGCAAGGTGTACTGTGAAGTGGACAATTCATTGTCATATAAGGGAAATACCCTTGAGTACGACGTTAAACCCCAATCAAACAAACAAACATATACGTTGGATTCAAACATGAAGGTTACTAAAAGTTTCTTAATTGTGTTTAAATATTGGTCATTAATTTTTTTATTTTTTTTAAATACATACATGTATGTGATTTCATAGTTTTTTTAATTTTTTCATTATAGAAGTCAATTTGCTGATCTGCGAGTCTCATTCAATCAAATGGTGGTAGATTACAGAGATTTGCTTAGCACATTTGATGAATACAGACTATCCAAGGTAACTGTTTTTTCATATAACATGGAGAGCCTATGTCTTCCCTCTGAGTGTAGTTGTGTTGGTAGACTGTTATCTGACTTTAATGTCATTGTATTGGTTTATGGTTCAACATGATAACTCTTTAACAAATCCATGGTTTAACTTATTGGTTTATGGTTCAACATGATAGCTCTTTAACAAATCCATGCTTTAACTTCAAACTTGAAATAGAGCTCCCTCCTATGAAGACAACGGATGGGATTGCATTTCACAAATTCCGTAAAACAAAATGGCCACTATTGCATAATTTTACAATATTCACTTTTATGTTTTATGAACATGATTACTGGAGAGCAAATTCACCGATTAACTTGGAATTTAGCTTTCGTCTATTACGAGGAAAGATGGAATAGTAATTCACGTCTGTTCATGTCTGTATGTGTTGTGAACAAGACTTGGGAGGAACGAATTTCTGTACTAAGTTTTATCTTGGAGAAAAAACAAATTGACCTCACTCAGTGTGTGACTTTAGTTTTGTCCAAATGAGAAATTATTTACATGTTGGAGTAACATGTTAAAGAAGGCAAATCCCTTTTTCGCTTTTGGAGTGTTCGCCAGAAAATTAAAGCCTTTAATATTACGAGATAAATGGTAAAAAAGAAGTGAGCCATGAAGACAAAACAGAAGTGCTTTGAAATATATCAATTACGTTGCTGTGCTCCACTTGGGTTTCTCACATGACCATTGCTGGTATGAGAAGCCTAAAATGCGTTTCGTCGAGCTCAGGAATGATGTCACTATCCAAGATGGCGTCCACAAATGCATGGTCCTATAACAGGGAATGTTATTTGGATTATAAGACCATGTTATACAAGGCTAGCAGGGGACCGTGTTGGTTTTCTGATTTTCCGGTCTTGTTTGGGGGTTTTTTGCCAGTAATGTGGGTAATTTCATTCACCCATTTGGCTGGCAAGCCGTCATGTGAGTGAAATGACCTTTAACACAGTAAAACACCTCAATCAAACAAGCAAAACAGTGATAACAAAAGTTGTAATAATAGCTTCCCATGCTTGACCTATGTGATTTGTTTGTAGAAAGAGGCAGTACCAGCTGTGAATGAAACCAAGTACAAAGAGGAATTGAACCAGCTAAAGGTTCAGATGTTAGCAGCCGACGAGACTCTCACCTTCAGAGACAACCAAATAGCCGTTCTCAAGTCAGAGTTACACCGACTAAAATCAGAAGTGGAAGAAATACCTATACTAAAAGCTCAGGTAATTCTATCTTTATGTTTAGTCAGAACAATTGTATATGTTCCTTGGTCTGAAATGCTGTGATACAGAGGCACTAGCTGTCAAGCTTTACACAGTCAGTGGTTCTTGTACACTCAATAATCAGCAGCTACCAATATACAAATGCATACATTATACCCACTGAATAAAGGTGATAGCTTTTCGAGGATGGCTAGAATAGGGTCACTGCAAAGGAAATCAATATGGTAAAGCCATTTCAGACTACAGTGGTTCACGTCGTACCTAAGGCCATGGCTGAATCAATTAAAGTCTGTATGAAGATATGGACCAGATCTGGCTTTACGGGGGATTCTGATTGGATGTTCAAAAGTGAACCTCTATTTGGCGATCCTCTTGAAACAGGTCTACTTTTATCAGAGGCTATAAACACAATGTTTGTATTTAACCTATGATAAGTGAGAGCTGCTAAAGAACTCTGTATGTTGTCTGGACTTGTGAGTCCCTTAGTGCGTCAAGTCCAGCCATGGCTGACTTGATTGAACAGTAGATCACTGAACTCATTTAGTGTAGGCCTACTGTATAAGTGAAAGGTGTCCTTAGATATCGATGAAAAGCTTTCTGGCTGAAAGGTCGTATCTTTCAAGCATAGTCACTGTCAGAATGTCTGAACTTAGCACTAGAGCAACAATAATTTTGTTCCAGTTCCCCCAAAAATTATTATGTGAAAAAAGCTGTTATACATTTAAGTGAAATACCCAGGCCCTTCAGTATGCTCAATTGCGAACACGTCAATTTATTGCTCCATGCTTTGTCGCATGATCTTTTCTTGTTGCCATTAATGTCAGCGGTGTAAGTCTTCATTCGTCACGTATATAAAACTTTATGTACATGTATTTATTTTTACTAAAATTTGTTCATATTGCCTTTGTTTAAGCCCACAGTCTAAATGATAAGCTGCCCATGTTTGAAAAATCCTTACTTTAAATCTCTAACTTAGTAAAATTTGCTCGAATCTTGACCTAAACCATGCTCTTTATTAAGCAATTGCTCTTCTGGTTGAATAAAAACAGGCTGATGTTTACAAGTGTGACTTTGATGCAGAGAGGAGAGCTAGAGAAGCACAGCATGCAGAAAAAGATTTAATTTTACAAGATATGAGCAATCTTCAGACTCGAAATCAGCAGTTGATCGACGAGCTCGAGTCCTATTCTCGAAACCAAATGCTAGAGATGCAGCAGAAACATGCTCAGAGAACAGTGAATCGAAAACATGAGCCAAAGCAAAAACAAAGTGTCCAAATGGCCCCTACCCCCATCAGACCTCCGATTGCAGCCCAAAGTCAAGGTCAGCGGGGTTATCCGCACCCGGTACAGCAGATGGTCAATGCCCCTATTGTATATCCACATGAAAACACCTCAGTAAGTACATGTACACATTGATTATTCTAGATCTGCTGGCTATTGAAGATTAATAACAATGATCAAAATATAAAGGTGTTTTATTTTCTTTAAACCTTGAAATGGATATGAATAGAAAGAGGTTGATTTATAAGACAATGGGGGATGTCCTTATTTAGGAATAAAATGAAACAATTTACAACTTAAAATTCAGATAATTTATATAATCTGTCTTAACTACCAGAACCTAATTAAGCTGGTTTTTGGGTTACAGTACTTGTCCTGTTGAATGATTTGAATGATTGTAGCAAGTGTACATAAATAGATATTCCACAAGCAGTACATTGTACATATATGCATTTCAGTGTAAATGTTATATTATTTTGTTCACCCTGTTAGATTCCGGATTACACAATATTGGATCAGATTTATGGATGTCACCATTGTCCAAAGTGTGGTCAGCAATGTCCAGATCTGGATTCCTTACAGTTCCATGTTATAGAGTGTCTAGATAAGGATATATCTCCACAGAATGGATTCAGGATGTGACCAGGTGGATTCAGGATGTGACCAGGAGGATTCAGGATGTGACCAGGTGGAGTCAGGATGTGACCAGGTGGATTCAGGATGTGACCAGGAGGATTCAGGATGTGACCAGGTGGATTCAGGATGTGACCAGGTGGAGTCAGGATGTAAGTGTGGATTCCAGATAGGAGGTGGATTTATGATGGGCAAAAGCTAGTCATAAACACATGTTAACATTGTTGAGAAGGGGTTTCAATTCAACATCTACATAATGATAAATGCATATATTTATATCAACTCTCAAGAAGACAAATAGCCGTGAATTAGCCCAGGATGTGACACTGCATGGATGTATTTTGTAGAGCTTGTAGCCTATAAAATTAAATGAACTTTTACTGAAATGGCCAAATATAAAAACTCCCACATTGTTTAACCATGTTCACTGTCCAGTGATAGGCAGTTCCAGCAATCCCTGTACACCAGTGAGCAGTGGCCATTGACAAGGCACTCTTTCCGTTTAAAACAATATTTTTCTCACCCATTTTCAGCGTGGCAATAAAGAATATATACAGTTGTTTGCTAACAATTAATTATTTGTTATGTGCAGGCCTGTGCTGTAATCTTTGGGTCCTCTCAAACTTTCTGAGATATCCTAATATTTTGCATTTGCCTCTGCTTTGCTGATTTGTTAAATTCTTCAATAAGAATGCTATTAAGGTACTGTCTTTTTGATTTGTTTGTTTGTTTGATTGGTGTTTAACGTCGCACTCGAGGGTATTTCATTTATATGATGATGGAGACAAAAATAAAACATACAAACAGATAAGCTTCCTGTTTCCCTTTAGCTCTGAGAACACCAGGCCAACAAAAAGCTCTTCTTTTCTCGCCTCTTACGATCAACCGAGGTAGCTGAGGGAGTATTTTGCAGGACTGGCCAACCTGCTCCCCCACAGGGCCTGTCTTTTTGATGGTGTTTGTCGATTTCTAAAACTGCCTACTGTTTTAAATGTTTTCAAATTTTATTGGTTTCAAAATTTTTAATTATTTTCAATTTCATTAGAATGGCAACTTGCAAGGCCTATATGTACAATTGGATTTTTGTTTGTTTGTTTGGTGTTTAACATCGTAGCCAGGGTATTTCACATACATTTAATTTAGTTCAATCCAATACAGGCCTGATGACCCATTTACAGGAGGATAACAATGAATGACGATAGACTGTCCACTTCACACTGTTCCTTGCCAATGATGGTGTTAAACCTAGAGGAAACCTCGTAAAAACCACACCATTGAAAACAACACGAAATCGCTCAGTTGTGGCATCTAGCCTGGACTATGGTGGTATGGGTGGACTACATGGCGGCCCTTCATATGTAAAACCCTCGAGTGTTGCGTTCATTACCAATCAATCAATCTGTTACAATGTGTAGGATATTAATTCTGGTGAGATCACACTGTCATACATGTCTTTTTTTATGAATGTGATATAAGTTTTCAAATGTATAACCTGTGATACTTATTTTATAATGGTTTGTATATGCTTAACAGTGCTGTGCTTACAGTGTTTATTTTTCTATAAGCTATACATGTAAATGTAGCTAGGAAGTGTCTTTAATGCAGTTTGTTTGTTCTGGACTAATATCCATATTTCACCGGGATTTAACTCCTCTAATTTGTTTCTTAAATATAGTGTAATCAGGTCAAGTAAGATATGCCATCATATCTTGTGTTAGAATTAGTAATAAACCCTAACCCTGAACTGAAGGTTCCTCTTTTTTTTGTGCCACATTTCATTTTTAAAACCAGAGCCGGTATAATCGATATGTTTATATTATTATTAATGAATAATGAATATTAGAGGGTTAAATATTCCAGTAATGTATGGAGTGGTTTTATCTGAACTTACAATTGAAAGAGCAATGAAAAATACTTTGTACATAATTATAAAAATAAATTTTTTAGCTTTTGGGTTTTCATTTTCAGAGAAATGGCAAAAAGTAAAAAATATGTGCCATTGGGTATAAGCAAAGCTTAGAAGTATAATTTTATAATTATGTATGACATATTTTTCGTCACTCTTCTCTTGAGAGTATCAAAGGTTTGGTCCAGGACAGAATATAATTGATCTTAATGGTACCAGGAAGTAGAGAAGATAATAGTTTTTAAAATTACACTGCTCGTTTGTACAGGTTTCATTGTTTTGTTTGTTAGTGGAATAAATGTCAATTTGATAAATGCATGAGTCTTCAGAATATTTTTGATTCAGCTCACAAAATTGTTACAGTGAAACAAATTATCTGCTGTGCTGTGGAAACTTGACTAATTAGAATGGGTTCATGTATGTGATCCCATTGGACAAAGCCGTTTATCCCCAAATAACAAGTTTGGCATTTGTTCGTTTATCAATTATAGAGTTGTGTTGACCTCAAGAAAAGAACACTGAACTGTGGAATTTGCAAATGCAATCTTGTTATTCCCTCTAGATGTCAAAATCCAATTATTCTTCTGTGAAGGTGTGAACTATGTGCCCTTGGATGAGACCAGCGAATGTTCACAAGTTCACTACCCCACAGAATGTTTATTAGAAGCGATCAAGAGCACAAGCATCCTGCACGAAAACAATTCAAATGAAACCAAATCTAAATTAGCCCCCAAACATCGAATTGTGAGGGTTTATGGAAGCCTCCATTTTTTTGGCTTCTGACCGAATTATTGAGGCAGCCAGCATTTGTGGAGCCACCAGTAATTGATGCAGTAGATTTTGTTTGTTTGTTTGATTTGGGGTTTAACGTCGTACTCAAGGGTATTTCACTTATATGACGACGTGCCAGCCCAATGGGTGAAAGAAACCACCC
>JAVFBX010203058.1:0-12481 GCA_034783855.1 Mopalia kennerleyi | reverse complement strand
GTTCAACGTAGAAAAAAGTCACGGGATTATGCAAATTTCTGCATAACACACAGTGAAGTTTCCCTCATGAGGTTAATCTTTGGTGCAGTGCATGTAATTATGTGTCTTGGGTGGACTGCGGGGGTGGGGGGCATATAGTTTAGCAATCTCTGATTGCTTTTCTCTTGTTGTAATTTAAATCTAATCCTCTCATGTCCAGATTTAATTTTACATCAGCTTATAATTTGAGATTTTTTATGTACTATATCTACCTCAGTTAGGGTTCAATTTCCGTACACATGTTTTGATGCAAAAATTCAAACTAACTTTTTCATATATTTGACTTGTCAATAACAGTAGGTTGTGAGAGACTAAAATTTTTGTCTACACTATTAAACATGGATTATAAGGAGAAAATTAGAAGTAAGTTTAACATAACATTGTTGTTGTTGGGGAACGGCAAACTGTTTGAGTAAATTGGAAATGTGGCTACCTATACACTTAACCCAAAGAAGTGTTCACTGCTCAAGTCATGCCTTGTATAGGCGTGAACATTTTATAAGCACATCAGAGTTGTCTCCCTTGAATATAAATTGTTATGGGACTTGTGATGTACATGTGCTTAGATGCTGAATGTTAATAGTTATCAACTCATACACTCAGACTCTGAGATGTTTAAGTTTCTGATAAATGACAAATATTTCAATCTTAATTTTGTCACATGTATTCCATTTATAAATTAATATAAAAAGTCTTGTATGACATAAGTTTCACACTTTCAGCTATTTTGTTAATCATATTTATTACATAATATAATGAAAAATTAATTGGCAGTTATAAAATGATCGTATTTTAAGTATAAAACATTCATAAGCAATTATAAATATGTTTCTGTTAAACTGGATCAACAAGGTTGAATATTTCAATAACAGTGACCCAATCATGTGTTTGGAGAAAGTAACAAGACTGTTGATTTAGTATGTGTACTAATAATCAACTTTATTGTAAATTCACCCAGGTAATATCAAACTGACCAATTTACATGTGAGAATTGTTATTATTCCAGGTGTCTGATAATGATATGCTGTTTAACGTCAGCGTGTACATTACTTAGATTCAATGAACCAGGACACCTGCTAGAATATTTATGAATGAATTTATAATGGACTGTCTGATACACTGACTGGATTCAGAAAGAACCTCATTTTACTGGGATTTACTTATATTTTTATGGTTACCTTTTGCCCTGATGCTCTCAGAACTAAGAGGCAACAGTAATACAGATATCTTTAGGAGAATTTTTATGCTTCTTGTTTCTTGTACATGTAAAATGTAGTCTTTGTGGGTGCCTTGCTTTATCCATAAGGACAGCACCTTGTTATATAAGTGAATTGACCTGAAGTACGATGTAAAAGTCTAATTAGGCACTATCTGCCTCTCTGATTGGTGAAGACTTAGTATAGTGAAGGTCTGAGATAGACGGTGTCTTACTGAACATAACCACATAACCAAAAGGGTAGAGATGTTCACTTCATACCCTTCTTAAAGTCTAGGTTAACCAAAAGATTAAATAATAATATAATAATAACGATATCTGTGTTTAATGAGGAAAAAATTAGTCAAATTAAAAATTTGCTCTTCCCTGTAGCCCTCATTAAATAGGACATAGTTTTTGTTTAAAAAAAAAAATTTTAATGATAAAATTAAATTGTGTAGTCACAGTGATTGCAAAACTAAACCAGCCGACCATTGATTTGAGAGTCACATGATTTGGCTTCGGCAATCCCAGGGGTGGTTTTGACAAGGTTTCCTCTTGCTTTTCCACCGTAATTAGGCAAGGAAAAGTGTGAAGTGGACAATCCGTCATCATATAAGTCAAATACTGTTCAGTCTGACGTTAAATCCAAATCAAATAAACAAACAAAGCAAATTGAAACCACATGCGCTGTAATAACCATTGGAAATTTAAGTCTGGCAATTTTCCGTGTTTTACGCCATGCTGATGGGTTAATGTGACGACAGTGTTTTACCACAATAGACACAAACATGTGAAGTGTTTTTTAAATATGGTTGGAAAATTAATCTTCCTCCTGGTAGCATTGTTCTCTTCAAACAAACTGCCCTTAGCCAGAGTCAAACTGCGGAAATAAAAATCTGATGTTGATTACAGTTTTTTAAACATTTTACAAGAAGAATGTCAAGAATGTTCGTCTTTCCTGTGGTATTATTCTTAGGAGTAATTTTGAAACATAAGATAAGTACCTGTAAGTTATGGAGAGGGTGTTAATAATTATTTCAAGATCCTCAGATTGACTTATGTTTGCAATGAAAAGCAAATAAAGGTTGTTAAGATTTGATTTATGTGTTTTCTAACTTTTACAAAAATTCAAACAGGTCATTTTTCTCTTCCATTTTTGCCTATTAGAAATACAGTAGATTTGGAGCAGACAGAAGGAAAGACAATCAAATATGCAAATACCCACCAGGTTAACGTTTTGTAAATGATATTCAATTTCCATTTGGTTAATACAAATGTATTTCATCTTTGATCTTTGCCGACAATGTATATAGTTATTGAATAGGAATAGGAACTACTTTTTTTTGTATGTGTGTCTTTTATGCTAATTAAATACCTACTTGAATTTATCATGCTACGTGTTGGTTTTATTCACCTGATGTTTTGACCAGGTAAATTACAGGTAGGAAGTATTGAAAAGACAAGGTCTACCTGTCTCACTCCACTCCTGATGTATACAACAAACTTTGTACTGATTCCAATTATTTCTGTAAATATAAAAAAAATCATACACATGGCTTTGAGCAAAGACACTTCTGTTGGGTTTAAATTAGTTTCTTCAATTCTAAGATATGTGAATGGCTAAAACATACTTAGATAGGTTCTTTTGTTAGTCAAGGGTTTGTTTCACTTTAATACACTATACTACATGTATATTTAAATTAAATTCTTTTAACACATGTTTCCGGTTTGTTATTGTTATATTTACAATAGTGTAGCTACTTATATTTCTTCTTCCCCATAGCTGTACTACCAAGTAACATAGCTATTTTAAGGTAATTTTCAAAACCCGATTTAGTTTTGCACATATACATGTGTTTTAAACCGAATATGGTTATTTTTGTTTGAGCTTTTGTTATCTATCAAAAGATAGGTCACTTTGACACTGTGCCTTTATCCTTTAAAATGCAATTTAATGAAATTAGTATTTGTTTCTTTTTATTCTACAAAGGTAAGAGATAAATTCCTGCAAGATGTAAAATTTATTAAACCTGGTTTAAAATTTTCTATAATAAATATACTATTCAAATCTGATATATATATTAATATGAAGATCCATGTTCTGATATATGAGGGAGATACAACAACAGTACACTAAGTAGTAATTTCATTTAATGGATATATATAAAAAACCTTAAACCTATTGCCATCCATTATGAGGAGGGTAGAGCATCCAGGTGTATGGATCTGTCAATTCAAATAACATAATTCACCTGGAGGCTCTTAATCCATCAGGTAAGTACTCCAATAATCTGGATCAATAATATTTTTGTCTGGAATATAAAACAGGTTTATATATTGTTTCTATGCTTTAGGTCTTCTATGCATATACATGTTACTATGTAAGATTCTTAATGCCTTTTTTTCAAGATTTTCACATAGTTTTCCATGAGAAGCCATTACATGAAGAGACATCAAACATGACATTGATGAATTTAAACATTGATCAAGTGAATAAACAAATTATATCAGGTGACTTATATTCAAATGAAACTTCACATTTTATGAAAAATAAATATTTTAATTTGTCACAAATGCACTCAATATAAATTAAATTAGGCGAAAAACAATGTAATGTCCTAAGTTTCACTTAGAAAAAAAAATCGGACAAAAAACATAGAGATATTTTATGGTATTTACCTTTTGAGGTTTACCTTTAGCGGGCTATTGTTTCGCAGGAGAGTAAACCATCACCATAGCAGTCAGCTTTATTTCTAGATTTTGCCCGCGAGTGAAGTTAACCTTTCCCTGATTAGAATGCAGGTGACATCAGTCACTACTGTCTACCTATTGTCATTCTATTCACTCACCTGTTAGGAATAGAGCTGTTTTTTCTCAGTGGCCTAATCTGCCCATAATGGGTGTGTCATTCAGTTGTCAAATACAAACTACCTCTAGTTATTGTTTACCTGGAGTTAGATGTACTTATTACAGTCGAACAGTTTGACGCTCACTCTGTAAAAGACAAGTCGGAGTTCTATGTTATACACATATTTGGAAAAGTTTTGTGAATTTGGGGAATAATAATGTGCTATCGTGTGCAGTTTTATGAAATCTTTTACATCTAAAATGTTGAACTGGTTGTATTTTTTTGTGGGGTAATTACATGGACTCAGCCTGGAAACGTCAGAACTTTGTGTAGAAGGATAGACTCGCTTCTTAATTTCGTTTTTGGATATGTTTTAACGTGATCATGAAATTTGACCTTTACTTCATGACAAATATGAGCAATTTAGGTAGATTTGCTGGTGCTTTGACATAATACTGTAGCCATTCCCCACAAATTTGGACTTGTTATTTACAGAAACTTGAACTTTTACACTTACAGCATTACAGTTTGGGACACATTCTAGGCTGCATGCTGCCTGTCATATATACACAAGCTTTTGACATGTCTTGCATGGAGCTTTTTTGGTATATTTGTCTGATCCTGTGGTGTGATTATTTTAAGTGTGGTAAATCTGAACAATCTGGACTTATGTCTGCTATGTAATCTTATAAATTTATCATGTGAAGTATCATGATTTATGTCACGTAAAAAAGTTAAACATCACTTTTTAGTTCCATGGAATAACACTTCTTCTTCAAACATTTAGTTCTTTCGGCTGATGTTGGTTGAATTCTTCTACATTTTATTGTCATTGTGTTTTTTAGACATTAAGAAATGAACTTTCATTTTAAAAAAGTTCATAATGAAAGGAGAAATGATTTTCGCTGAATGTATGATGGTGATTCCTGGAGGCAGTCGTGGATTTACCCACAAATGGATGTGATTCACTATATGTGAATTCCTGTGATTGTTTCTGGCTCTGGTTAGATACATACACACATACTAAACACAATGGAGATGACACATTTCAGAGAATGGAGGATTTGTCTAACTACAGTCAGAACACTCAGTGGTGAATCACCTATGTAGTTGGATGTTTGTTTTTACTCATTTTGTGGAAGGGTTATGTTTTCATCTTCCGTACCAGGTATTTAGTCTAGCATTGTTGATGGCCAGTAGTTTTGAGAAATAAGTTTCTACGGTGTTTGAATATCGTACAATACTTTTACAGAACAATCCTGCAGAGGGAAAATTGTTCCATTTCTGCTACTTTGTGGAAGTGAATGCCATTCTAAATGTTGGAAATGGGATGTGAAAGCTGTATTCTGAATTCCAATTAACTAGGATTTATATAGAGTTATTATGTGGTCACAATAAGGACTTGTTGTTTCCTGTCGTGACAGATTGATGACATCAGAAAGATTTTAATTTTGTTTTTCATTGGATGACATCAGATCTTGCTGGCAGTGATACATTCTCAGTAGACTTTAATACCACAGTGATGTCACTGTGAGAATTTTAAAAAACTTTTTCATCATAATTTCTTTCATTTTCAGTAAGTAATTATCAACAAAAAATTATCCTATTTGCCCCGACTTGAGAAAAGTTTATTTTGCACTTAGCCGCAGCACTGCCTGGGCTTTTGGAAGCATAAAACTGATGTTGTTACAGCATTCATGTAGTCTCTGAGAATGATTATATTAATGGCATAATGGATTTTTCATTAGAGGAAAAAAAAATCATAATTGGAAAAGTCAAATTTTTATTTTATTTTTATGTATTGTGCAATAAGTTTATCTACATGTACATCTCAGTAAGCTTAGACTTTTTGAGTAATTCTCGTTGATTTGCTTTGTTCTGAGAATCTCAGCTGACATCATTATTACACATTGACTCTTATTTCTATCCGGAATAAGTAGGACTGGAGCCAGTTCTGGTGAAATGAACTTTTATTCTGAGAGAGTGAAGCTCAGTCAGGGTGTAGTGTGACGGCAGTCTTATCTAGACCATATGTAGATATATAAAACCCCGGCCTGAAGATTCAATTATGAGCGCACATGTATGTATATAAATGTACATATATTTTAATTTGACATACAGTCAGAGAGTAGTTTTACCAGCTATGTTCTTACACTTAATTGCTTCAGATTTATGAATGAGTAGGTAATGTGTAGGACTGCAGTGTGGGCTGGTGAAGCTAGGTGTAGGCAACTTACTGACGAGATTGGTTTTACGTTCATAACTACGGAGTTACAATCGTCTTGTGTGCAAAAGAGTAAAGTTAGAAGTTTTCTACATTGCCAATGGAAACTGATGTGAAAGTTTAATGGAAGATACCCAACATCTGTGTCAACTTGACAACCATACAGTTGGGATAATTCAAAAGCACCAAATGACAAAAAACAAAAACTGTTTGCAAAAAGAGTACAGAAATGAATACCATCCACTGATTTTTTGTGTGCTCCCTTGAGACTTTTCTAAATCTAAATCAATCTTGTAGATAACAAATCACTGCATCACGTTGACATTTACATTGTGTAAAATCCAACAAGAGAAGACTTGAGGAAATTCATAACAATATACTTTAAAGTGAGAAATGTAAGGGATTGAAAAAATGTACCTTAACACTGTTCTTTGATGTGGATTTTGATCAAGTATTTTAGAAGAGCTCTTAGCCTGTATAGCTGGATTTTTTTTGGCATTTAATCCAGGTGGAAAACAATCTTTATTTCTGGAATAATCCTAGTTATCTTTCTTGCCAAGGAAAAAAAACATTAGTTTTCTCTGAATGTTATTGTACCATGTTAATATTACTACAAAAAGTGCTCAGCTTTTCGATGTTGCTGAAGGACGTACAGAAAGATGAACAAAATATTCCTTTGATGATCTTATTTAAGTATCAAGTTTCTTTCAAAAACCAAAGTGAATAGTGAAAAGATTTTCTCAAGGTATAATTTGGAGGATTAGTGTAGTGTCATCGTTGTTTTTCATGTTTACAGACAACTTCAAAGTTGGTTGTGGAATTTTAATCTGAAAAATCTTTTGCTGGAATAAAAAATCAATGACAAGTATTAGGATTCTTGTTGGCATTCAAAGATAAAAGAAACCTGGAGAAACCTGATCAAATGACATTTGATGAAACATTCTTTTATCCCATGGATCTTTTTTTACGGAAAATGTGAAAAGAGGACCGTTAAATTACTAGGTTTTGTGCAAAATGACATTCTTTGGCAGTAGCTTTATGAATATTTCATCAAATTCTTTCATCACCATGGCGATGTGACTATTTTTAGAATGCAACAAAACATTTCCATGGATTAATGGTTAATTCTTTAGAATTTTGTACTCAACACTCGCAAATCGTGGCTGTGAATGAATTTTGAATTTTTAGAACAAGCTCAAATTAGTTATGCCGACATTTTTAAGCTGTAAAATTCTAGGGACGTTGTATTTTTCTTTGTGAGTTTTATTGCATGAAAAAATATTCATAGCAACCAGACCATTATTGTGAATACATAGAAATTGTTGCAGATATATTGAAAAATTGAATACTTTGCTTCTGAACAGAAAAACAACAACAACGTTTTCAAAAGAGAGACTCCGCAAGGTCTGATATTTTCTCATTTCAAAATATACTTTGTGGCTGAAATTTTTATGTTAGTTTTTATCAAATCTGGAAATTAAAAAAATGCCGAAAGGTTTCTACATTGTGGATTTACCAAAGCCTGATGTTTCTGATGGGAATACTAGCAGTGCTAATGGAGAGGTTGCCATGGATACCAGGTAAGCGTAATTAGATCTCGGATTTCTGATACCCTGAACTTATTAAAATACCTTTTAGCTGATTTCCAATGTATTATATAGGATGATGTTGTGGTATTAAGGTGTTTTTTTTTATATGGGGTATGAGTTGAATTTAAAAAAAACGGGGGAAATGTATCTGTGTGCACAGGTCATTTAGTATGAATAGGAATGCTTATCTAAATCTACGTGTGAATGTAACAAATAAACATGTCTGAGTTGGTGTCAGGATTTATGGTCAGCTGTGTATTGGGTCTTTGTTAAATCTCCCCTGAAAACCCCACTTAGATTGATAGGATCAGTCGATAGGTGATCACCACTTAATACAGGCTATTTCACTTATATGATTGCAGTGAGCTTCTATTCACAGTGAATAGACACATCAATTACAATGTCCATTCTAGTGATGCCTTAAACACTTTTAAAAACATAATCCTTCTGATGAAAAGTGCTGAGAGTTAGGGGGGAGGTTCCTGTTGACCTCTCTGAGCTACAGGTCACATGAAGGAGATATGTTTGTGATGTCTTTGCTTTGCATCCTGTGATTGTCTTGTCTTGTCTTTTCTTTGTTTGTTGCCAGTTTGTTAGTTTTAAGGGGGATTTTCTTCACTCACTATGCTGGCACACTGCCATATGAGTGAAATAACTTTAAATATGATGTTAATCCCCAATCAAACAAACAAATAAACTAATGGAAAGAAGATGATCAAAAAATGATCAGGTTTGGAACTTACTACTGTTCTAATATTTTGAGTGTCATATTCTCGTATTTAAATAAAAAAACTTATATGAAACAAATAGATATGAATACTTACATCAGGAAATGCACATAAAGGACAGAAAATACTTGTAAAGAAATTTATAAAATAACAAAAATAAGCTTTTAAATGCTGTAAAATTACTAAAGAAAGACTGATCTAAGACATTCATGTTTTTTTGGAGTAGACTTGAGCTATTGATTATGTTTCGATGTATTGCTTACATTGTCTACATGTAGTTCCACAGTCCATGTTAGATATATGGGAGTAACACCAGGGGATTGTGATAATTGCGGGGTGGTCTTTATGACGTTTCCTCCTGGTTTTCCACTGTGTTGTGAGTGCAATACCCTGGAGAAACCAAACAGACTTAACCTCTCTCATCACTTGAGGAGCACTAAATTTTCTACCAAAAAAACACTTTTTGTATTTACTATATTATTGGAATACACCACCATTATATCAAGTAAATAGCCTTG
Organism: Mopalia kennerleyi; assembly: GCA_034783855.1. NCBI lineage: Eukaryota > Metazoa > Mollusca > Polyplacophora > Chitonida > Mopaliidae > Mopalia > Mopalia kennerleyi. Next base: position 3,337 of record JAVFBX010203058.1, on the reverse strand, counting down.
AGAATAGTGTTAAACACCAATTAGTCAGTTCATTAACCCTGTGGCTATAAGGGCAGATTGTAGCGTTGTTAAACTTATAATCCTCCTTTGGACTGGAGGCATGATTGACTTTCCAACAAAGCAAAGCTCTTGATATGTTAGTGTTTTGCTAGTGTAGATATCTGTTGGAATAAAGCCACCACCATTAGTCCAGCCAGGAACTCCTTTAATGGTACAGGTCTGTTTTCATCATTAAAAACATGATAAAGCTGGTGTTTTCAAACGGAAACACACTGTCATCAAACAGCCTATCTGTCATGTAAGATAAATGTGAATTTTGAGTTCTGGGTTAGGGTTAATACTAAACGAACACCAAAAATTACCTTTTAACGACAACACGAAACCTAACCCTAACAATAACAATGACAATAACCCTAAAACTGACACTGAAAGTCACGTCATATCGTACATGACGGACTGACCCATCAAAGGGTCCTCCACAAAAAGAGTCTGTTTAATAGGCAAACCTTACCTTCTTCCTTTGTATATCAGTGGGATAATCCAATAAATCTGGTCAAATCTGACACGATTCCATAATTTTTATATAAGAGGGTATATATCTGTATCATCAATAGAGTATGAGACTGCATTGATTATACCTTGATCTAACTATCATAAGTGGAATATCCTTGAACACCAACACCAGAAAACATCGACCAATCAATCAATCATATTGATATCCATACATTTCTTCGCTTTTTTGGACTGATGGTTTTTGAAAAAGAAAAATAACCCCATGGCTATGGGTAGTTTGTCTTTGTTATGGCAATTCTGTCTTTGCGTAGCACTGCAAGACGATTAACTTTCCAACATTATCAAATCACTCTGCATCTTATGATTATTCCCAGGTCAATAATTGTTGGAATATGCCATAATGGTATAAGTGAAATACCCATAAGCAGGGCCTAAAACGCTGCCTAATCAATCAATCATATTAATGTCTGCCATTTATTCTCTAGTGTCCTGATGCTATTTGAAACAAAATTTCTCTGGTATCTTTAAATTTGAACTGATGATTCCATGGATATTTTGTTAATGTCTTATTTCATATTAGTTGTGTAGTTTTAAATAAATGCACCATTGCTGTAGTGTGAACCCTGATTCTAGGTACCACTATGTAGATGTTGTTGTTGTGATTCCAGCCATTTTACGCTTTAGTTGTAACAATTTGTCATCCATAAGAGAAAATATTTATTGTCAACCCATTTTGTAATTTCCCTTGATATCTGAGGTTCTGGGAGTATAATACAACCTCCTGGCCAGTTGTCTCCTGTATTAGATAAGCTCGTGGCCCGATCATTGATCCTTAGCAGTAGTTGGCTTCTGTCACATAGGGAAGAAGTCGGAAATGTATATCATCATGTCATTATGTCATGTGGAATGAAACATGATATTAACGTGGCAACATTGAGTTCTGCTAGTACGCCGGGTAAACTATCTATATTGGTTTGCCAATTGTTGTCATTACCTCAGAGATTTAGAATCCAAGAAGTGCTGCAAAGGTACATGTTTTTGTAAATCTTTTACAATAACTCTCAATGCTATTTTAATTGAATTAAAATTTATAGTTTAAAAAAACATTTAAATTGTGTACAAACATCTGGGTCTGGCAGCTGCATGTAGCTTGGACTGATATCGATTCCAATCTATAATCTATATGTTTAAAGTGAAACTGCATACCCATAAAAGGTAGAGAGGATTCTTTAAACCTGTCATTCAGTTTCCCCATTGCTAACACGGCTGGTGTTTCGTTATTTGAAAGCCTGGCACTGGCTTTAAGGACATGTTCAGAATGCCAACAAATCCAACTGAGCTGTCTTATTTAGAAAATTAATTTCAATTACTTGGAAAAATTACCTGAGAATTTTAGAAAATTTTCAGGGATTTATGCAGAGAGAACAAACTACATGTAGTTAAAAGTTTGTCAAACTTGTGTGGTCGCAATACTATCTGGCCATTTTTTTAAAGCATCACAAAGAATGTGAACTTTTATATATATTTTTTTAGTTTTTATAATAAATCCTTTGTGATTTTGGCCATGTAGGTGATGGATGACTAGAGCATGACAATAAATGTAACATACCTCATAAAAAAAGTTTCAAATTTATAGGGTGAAAAAAGGTTTGTGTTGACCTGTTTATAGTTCATATTGTTTGTTTCTATCAAAGAAGGGCCTGATTAATGTCCGTTGACGATGGTAATCCCAAAGTTCTGGAACATTTTTACCGTAAAAATGTAACCTGTCACATTCTTTGCCATTAACACAAAAGTTGGCTATTGTAGTCAGGTTTCATTAAAGTACAAAAGCCTCTGTTTAATGTGGTACAGGGAGTGTTTGTTTATGTGTATTTGATTGGGGTTTAACACCGTACTTACAGTGATTTCACACGCATGACAACCTGCCTGCTCTGTGGGTGAAGGAAACCAACCTGGAAACTATTGGCAACAAACAAAGACATAACGCATCGGCTTCCTGTTGCCCCTTAGCCATGAAAGCACCACGGCAACAGGAAGGTCCCTCACAACTCTCCGCCCACTGGCAGAAGTACAAGTACTGGCTTGATAAAGCTATTGTGTTCCTGCAAGATTGATCCAAGTTTCTTAAGAAATTTTTATGAACATCAATTGATTTAACTGTATAGGGTTCCATGTAAACTCCAGGGACAAGTTCGTGTTAAAACGCCTGACAATGAAAAAGTTTAATTGAATTATTATTTTCTGCAACTTTTTATCCAATATTATTTGGTTAATTAATTTCCATTAATTTGGTTAATCAATAAAGTTAATAGCCTGTTTTTAACACATGCTATTACATGTAGCTTAAAAAAGATGCCATCTGCCTAAATCATGATAACAACAATTAAATTATAATTTAATTATCTTTTTTTATTATTTATAATTTTATTCTCTTAATTATTCAGCAAATTAATCTATCATAATTAATGATATATAGAAGTATTGCCGCTGATTTTCTCTTTACAATATCAAATACATAATCATTTTAGTTTTTAATAAGCCAAAGTGTTTACAGTCAAGAAAATATCATGTGAAATGCTAGCCCGAACATTGGGCTTATATGTTTGCTCCTTTTAATAATCAAGACATTCCTCTTGCAAACATACAGCCCGAATTCCATAGGCTACCCGATTTTGATATCTACCCCACGTCTCACCAAAACTCACTGCACATCCATTTACTGTTGCAAGTTGGACTTACTAATTAGATTAAATCGATGAAAGATTGAAAAATGTACATTTCCAATTAATTGGTACCTGTAATTAACACGAATGATAGACAT
>JAVFBX010203047.1:0-12482 GCA_034783855.1 Mopalia kennerleyi | reverse complement strand
GAATATCAGAACGAAATAGAATTGTTAACACCCGATTGTTACTCGAATGCAACCTTTTCATAAAAGAATACACATTTTTACGAACGATTTCACGAAAGGATCGAACGCCATGTATAACAAACATACCGCTTGCACTACGTCGGTAGTGTAAATGCATAAGCCATCTAAATGCGTTATTAGGCCTATACATGACCCGCATCTTGTCAAAACACTTTTGGTTATATACAATCCACATGGAACAAGAATATATATTTGAGCAATGTGTTTTGAACAATATCTTTTTCACTGACTGAGAGCAGTGGCCAAACTTTCTAATTATCATATTTACCCGTATACATTTCGTGGGCTGAGGACTTACTAGTTCTATGTCCACTTTTTCTTGAACTGAGATAATTGAGGTTGAAAGTTACCCATGTCATATTAATCTATTGATAACCATGAATTATTTTCGCTTTTTTCTCATGGAATTACTTCGCCTTATGAAATATAGCTTTCACGGTGACAAAGAACTTGTTAGCCCTTAGGTCCCTATCAATAGGTTAACTGGGAATTTCATAAAAGTGGACATAGAACTAGTTAGTCCTCAGCCGACGATTTAACGTCGTACTCAAGTGTATTTTACTTATATGATGATGTTTTACCCACTTCGCACTATTCCTTGCCTAATTAAGGTGGACAACCGAGGAGAACCTCGTTCAAACCAGTTGTGATTGCCAGAGCCACACTGTTTGACGCACTCGTATGTAACTAACTGTCGATAGGCGGACTCGATCGCATGAAGTGGGATAAGCAAGCGCACCACTAAGCCGCGGCCGTGGGTAGACACAGATACCGTCATTATATAGCGTATGCAACAGCCACGGGCCTATACACTTAGAACCAAGTACATCGTCAATGTAGTCTTACGCTTTTTTGACTACATACAGTAGTGCAAGTATAATGCTAATCATTGTAGCATGTAGTCTTTACATTAAACTCATATATGGATATCAGGCCAGTTCAACATTTATGTCAAATACATTGATGCTCCCTGCATGTTACCACGACATGCAGACCTGTGCAAACAAGGTTTCCATTCGCGTTTGTCACAATAATCTAACTCCTTCTTTCTTTCCTGAAACGTTTAGTTGAGTTTTTCGCCAGAGTTGAAACGTTTAAGTTATCTCCTTTTGCAAAAATAATATTGAAAACCGTCAGAAAAGAAATATTGTGGGTAAGTAAAATACTAGTCATTGTTTTCAGTGTATCTGGAGATTTGGTGCATGTCAGACGCATTATTTGGGTGACTGACAAGACTTATAGTTTTAGTTTGGTCTCAGTCACTAAACGCAATGTTATGTTTGGTCGCTAACTATGGCACGCCAAGGCGGAAATAATTCAAGATTTATAAATTTAACTCCGAAATGTAACCATTTAACTCATAGTAACAAAACAACAATACATATTTTAAAACATTGGGCAACAAATATTAATTCTGTCCAAGAAAATAATCTTTATCCATACAAAATACATTTTTAATGTCCAAGATGTTTTATTTGGTTCAGGATTTATATTTATATATGATTCAAGGCTGTTTAACGGTCCAAGATTTTTGGTTTTTGACGCCAGATTTTTTTAAGGTCCGAGATTTTTTTTTTCATGCAAGATTTTTTTTTCGTCCAAGGCTCACGTGATCAGTCCAGGGTTCACGTGACCGTCGATTGTCATATGACGATACAGTTCACTGTTTAGTATGAGGTTTGTATGTTACACTCAATGACCTATATTATATTGTATAGTTACATCATCAGTTTGTGGTCACGTAAATCTTGGACAGGTCACATGCATGAGTCTTGGATCAAAAAATAAAATCTTGGACAAGAAAAAAATCTTGCATCAAAAAAAAAAAAAAATCTTGGACCGTAAAAAGTTACTGTATATAAAAACTAATTGTACAATGTTTTAAAACATGTATTGTTTTATTGTTAGTGTAAATACAAATTATACAGTTTAGAGTGAAATTTATGAATTCATTAACAATTGTTTCAAAATATGTAACGTTTTATTTAAGTGTCAACAAAAAGTTTCCATTTTGGAGTTAAATTTATATATCTTGAATTTTTTCCGCTTTGGCGTGCCATACCGTACACGCATGTCGCTTTCATTTCGAGGTCAAACCAGGTCAAATTGAAATGCTTTCAGCAAAAGTGCAGTTCAGTGCTAAATTATCTCCCCTGACCCTCCCATATCCCAGTTTGCCGCATGGTGCGCTGGGTGAAGTTGAATGTGAACGTTTTAGAAAGAAACAATGCCGTCCGCAATACTGAATAGGCCGTTTCACACTTGTAGTTAATGGACTTCTGGTGCTACCTATAGTAGACCATGTCTGAACATCCTTAGACAATTTCCGTACCGTAAATAAACTTGCGTGAAGAGTAGGTCATTTCAGATGGCCATTATCGGTAGTAACAGGCATGGATTTAGGCCTACATACATCATATTCATATGGTTGAGTTATCCAAATGACGGGCTTGTTTGATGTGTTTTTGGTTCATTTCCATTTCAATATTTCGTTTTGAATACATTTCTAGATAAGAAAGATACCACCTATCAGCGTTAGACAGGACATTGCCAGCACTTATCATCTGGGCTAAGAAACTAACGCATACCTAAGAGGCTTTTGGCCGAAGTAAAGCGATTGTTGTCCACGGGATAATGTTCTTTAAGCGATGTAACCTGAAACTGGTCTTAATTACTTAGAAATAGTGCCTTTAGCGCGACTCGTCGAGGTTATAAATGTCAGCGTGTCCGAACGGCTTGTGGACTGAGCTGGGCCGTAGACAATAATACCCTAAGAGCATATCTCTACTCGTGAGATGATGGTATTTTATATAGGTGATAATTACCAGTCTGTATAAGAAACAAAGGCGATGTAAACTGGAACGCTGTTAGATATGTACTTATGGTGGAATCTCAATCGACTTTAAATCTCCAAGGAGACACATTCTTTGGAATTCCTTGGAATTTGTCTCGGAGCTTGATCGGTTTCGACGAATGGGTGTTTAAACATGGGAATACGGGGCCTTGTTAGGAAATATAACATAGCTGTGTGCAAAAGTTTTGAACTACATTAAGAAGTGTGGTATCATAAGTACACATTTCTGCATGATAACCACTCCTTGTTTTGTGATAGAACACTAAGTACATTTCGATACATATTGACTTGTCACCTTACACGTGATGATAACACAGGCGTATGTATCGATACGTTGTCTAACGCAAAACAAGAATTGGTTATCCAGAAATTGTATTATTAGTCCATACTTGCCGACACATGCTAACAAAGTGTCGACAAAATATTACCAAAGGACTTGACATGCAGACCTCCAGCTTTGTTATACTTGGTGAACATATATTTTAACAGCTTGGACATTATGCTTATCTTATGTGGTGCTATTTGTTAAGAGGCCAGGCACACGGACACGATCTGTTGTGACGTCAAGCACTGGGTATTTGCCACACTGACTCATTATACTATCGTATAGTTTTCTTACAGCACGTATAATACCATCTTCCTATGCAAGGGTCAGTATGTGTAAGACGAGACTTCTACAACACTATCCCTTGCTGTAACTCGAATGGAAAACGTGGCACAAAGTTTCATTGGACTATGGTAGAAACACGTAGGCTAATCAAAAAGGCGTTCACACATCAAACAAGCAAGCTTGGTGCCACTGCCAATTGACATGTCTGTGATGTCGTCAGGGCTTGTTAATGGGACTAAGATCGTGCGTGTATATTACAAATAAAGCATATTTGTCACCCTGTGTTTAGACGACCTCTTTCTTATTCTAAGAAAGCCCCAATCTGATTGGTTAGAGTAAAGAGAGGTCCTCCGAAAGTAGCTGTTGTAAACTCTAGCTAACTCAGGTTTTATCGCCTATGGTGGCAAGGTAAGAAAGGAAGAGAGGCTTAATGGGACGATTTTCTTTTCTGCCTTGCCTCGGGAAGATGGGGCAGCCGAGATAAATCTAGGGTATAACATGTATTGGTCCAACGAAATATTCTATTACAATTATGTAAAAAAAAAACAAGGAAATAACCAACCCTAATGTGGATATAAACTGTAAAGCTATCTATTTTAATTATCTGGCTATCACAGAAAGACTTGGTTTCAGTAGCATTGTGGCACGACTTTCCATTTTATACGTGATTGTGAGTTTTCTACGAATCGAATCAGTGTGAGCCGAGAAGGGACTGAGGAGAGATGAAGTGACAGATTTAATTAACTTCTGCAATATACTATATGTGTTAGGCACGAAACTCATCAAAAGAACGTAGGTGCTTTTCAAACCTAGACAATGGACGGTAGACTGTGCAGTACAATGGGCTTAAATTGGGTATTTTCTATCTACTCAGAAATGCAATTCAGAAGCCAAATAACCATCCGCTATAATAGTCGGTACAAAATTCACTCACCGCTCATAAAGTTATATATGACAGGATTGGCAGCACTGTTAACGTATATTAGAAGATGTCCGGCTGTAACAATCGACATATAGAAGTCCACATCCCATTTCTTTGAATCGACATGCAACCTGTGGATAACAAGTTATACGTTTACATGGATATAACAAACTCGTAATAAATTCTAACTGTTAGGCTGGACGATTTGTTTGTTTGTTTATTTGATTGGGGTTTAAGGTCGTACTCTACAATACTTCCCTTATGCGACGACGGATTGTCCATTTCACACTAATCTTTCCTTAATAACGGTGGATAACAGAGAAGAAACTAATTCGTAATAACCACTCCCGCAAAGACCGGAGCCACATCGTGTTACTCACTCATATACCTGGTGGTCGACAGGTGGACTCAAACCCGTGGACGCTACATCAAAGTAGGATTAGCTAGCAGACACGCTAAACTCTTTAAGCCTAACACACAGGAGCGATTCTCCGTCGGCGACTTGTTATAAGAGATTTACTGTTATACAAGTATAATGTGCACAGACATTTTAGCATTGATTTTGATCATAATAGGCACAAAAGACAGAGCTAGCTTTTGTTTCAAAAATTGAAATCATGTGACGGCATCTTGGTTACTGAATTGGATGCATAGCTTTAGGTTGCGAATTTTGTTTGCCGGGCACGAGAAGATTAGTCGCCGACAATCGGCGACGAGTTGCAAGATATCAAACAAGTTTGATCCCTTACGACTAGCCGCTGACAGTGTATAGTCCCGTCGCAAGCCTGTCGCACACAGAGCGATTTACTTGCGATTTTTAGTCGCCTGTGGATAATCGCTCGTATGCCGCGGATAAGGCTCGATAAAGAAACAATTATTAAACCTGCCGCACAGAAGCGATTTTCCGTCGGCGATCGCAAGGAAATCGCTCCGCTTGCCACAGGCTTGTGACGCAACTAGACACCGCCGGTAACTAGTTGCAAAGGATCAAACATTTTGATATCTTGCAACTCGTCGGCGACTAATTTTCTCGTGTGCGCCAAATATGCGACAGAAAATCGCAGCCATAAGTTGCACATCCAGTCAGTAACCGAGATAGAGTCACATGAAATAAATTCACATGTATGACATGTATAATAAACTGGTTCCGTCGCATGTGCCCATTATGTTCAAAATCAAAGCTAAGATTCATGTGCAATTTCCAAAGAAAGTCTTTGAAAAAAAAAACCCAACAAAGCTGAGAAACGCAAAGGGTGGATGTGGTCCAGATCAAATTGTACTTTTTGAGCAAATTTATTGCCGCAAAATACAGGCTTTGAGGGAGAAGTCTGTAATTGATGCCTTGGATGCTTTTATATCACATGTCTAAAAAACAGTTCCACTCATCTTTTTATTTTACATAAGTGAAAAAGATTTCTACTCATCTTTTTATTTTACATAAGTGAAAAAGATTTCCACTTATCTTTTTATTTTACATAAGCGAAAAAGATTTCCACATACGTGAATTAAGGTTTATTTTACAGATGTTGAATTCTTTTTCACATATGTTGAATTTTTTTTCATATAAGTGAAATTATTTTCAACATATGTAGAATAAGTAATTAATTTTAGAATATGTGGAAAAGAATTTGACATATATATGTGAAATTGTTTTCCACATATGTGAAATTATTTTCCACATATATGAATTTTTTCCACATATGTAAAATAAAGTCATTTCACATATGTGAAAAAGAATTAAACATACAGGTAGAAGTGATAAAACGGCTTGCCATAATGAGTGCCTGTATCTGCAACAAAAAACCCCCAAAACAACATTACAACACATGTGATGTTATAGTGTAATAAAATTATGATAAACACAAGCAAATTGCCAAAATGTGCCTTAATTGACGTCTCATTGTGCAACATATGTTTTATTCATTAGTGCAATGAAGTAAATACATCCACTGTAAACGGCTGGAGAAGTTGATACCAGAATGATTCTATGCTTTCGTAATGTATTTTCAGAGTAATCAACGAAAAAGGCAAATCTTAGAGCTTTCTTTTTTTTATCTGGTATAGTGACTATGTTGAAGTTGGTCTTTGAGGGCAGCATACATGTATAATAAGCGTCTGTCCTAAACACAGCGAGAAGCTCTGCCCCAAACTCATCAACTATTCCAATAAAACAAACAACTGAGTTGACAACATTTTGTATGCTTATATGACCTGTGTACATTACTGCATTACGCTTTGGTTAAAAAATCTTGTGTACGTTCGTAAATCCTCGGTTTAACTTGTAGCTTACTTCTGAGAAAAGTAATAGCGAGAAGAAAAGAATAGCATTTGTTTAGGACTAAAAACTACTTTTTTAAACAATAAATTTATATTTTACTGCATGTTTTATGTAATTTCAATTTCGTGATACAAGTCTAAAAAGCTACTTACACAATCATCACTATAACATTATGTAGAAGGTAACAAAAAAAGAAGCAGACGACAACGGAGATAAGCATCCGGGCAGCTCGTCGTCGTTGTATTAATTGTGAAAGTACACCTTCTGTTCCCGATCCTGAACGGCAACCTGCAGATAAAGATAACATACATATATTTAATGTATTTAATGTATTTAATGTAGTCATATAAATTTTACTTGCCTCCACCTGAATTCGGTCTTGGGTTTCCAATCATGATCTAAATATCTATGGAGTTTTTTCATATAACTTCGATAAAAACTATAACAAACATTAAAAGGTGATATTCTGGACATACAAAACTTGTTTCTGAAATTTTGCCGAATATAAATGTTCACGTTGTATCCAAGCCCTGCATTCGCTGAGTTAATACAACTTATACCTGAAATAATAATCAAATGTAAAATATTTTGTTGTTTAAAATGTTGTTTAATATAATACCAACGTGAAGTTGATAATCAATAATAATTTGATTTATTTTGAGTAAAATGTTAATGGCTTCATTTAAATTGTAATCAGTCTTTATGGAAGTCTCCATTAAATATTGCGGCTTTACATTTTTTAATGTTTGCCACCGTACAACCAGATCGGTAGATAAACATACCTGTTGCAGACAGCTGCCTCACGTGAGAAACCCACAGGCAGCGGGCAATTTTAATATAAGCAGCTGTCATAAGGATGAATGGTACAACGTAAAATGCGATCACAAATAAATAAAAGTAAACGTTGCTAGGCACGTCCTGCCCACAGATCCAGTTGGTTGCCCTTGAAGCCCCAGCGAAATAAATTTCTGGACAAGAAAATGCCATTGCCAAAACCCAGATGAAAGCTATGATGAGCATCACTCTGGTGGGAGTGGCGTTAAAACTTAGCGGATAACATATGGCGTAGTATCTCTCTCCAGATATAGCGATCAGAGTTAATATAGAGACGATCACGGAAACACGCTGCAAAAGAGGAAAAGAGACATATATTTATAGTAGTGAGCATCCAACAGTAGGATATTTTAGTTACATAACGGATTGGCTGAAGGAGGATAAGACGGGAGATTGCACCAAAGACTATATTATTAAACATTCAACACAAACACTCTATCTCAGCAGTCCGATATCCCTTGTGTTATCTGAGGGACTCATAAATTGCTGGAAAGGTTACCAAATCCTCTACATAAACTGTGCACCAAATGACCAATTAATGCCCCAAACCTTTAATTTTTTTAACTAAGTATTTAACAAAGCATTTTGCGCTTGTCTGGGTTACTCCTTATCTCGTCTGTCTATTCCCTTTGTCAGATTTATTAAACGTCTCCAGGCGATGTCGATATACGGTCTTATTGCTATTGGTGAATTCTGACTGAGCGGTTGCGTGTAGGCTATTTTGTTGGCATTAAGCAATAACGAATACATCAGATATTGGTAACTATGTTGTCACGTGCATGCTTACTGTCGAGAAGGACATAATTATTTGTGTTTTAAATGGACAGACCAGGTCATACTTGGACAATATAAGTTTTTACTCCTGGACAATTATTACTGAGCAAGTTAACCACTACTGAAGTAATTACCAAAGAGACGAGAAAGAAACCAAACAAAAAATAACGCAGGTTTTCAAACTATTTACGTATCGTTTGTTGACTCATCGTTTCGTGAGAGAAAATAATGTGTTTGAAGTCGTGATTAAGGATTCATTGGTTGCCTAAACATAATGCTGTTCACAAACCAATCAGGAAAAAGCACACAACACTTTTAGGCTGACCAATCAGGTAAAAACACAGACCACAGATTCAGTTGATGATGAATCGGGTATATAAAAACAAAACGTCACTTGCCAACTTCTGCGATACTTGAAAGTAAAAGAAACCCTGGAGAAATGTCAGTTGTCTATTAAAACAACAGGTCAAAACATCTAGAAAGACGATTGGCTGACGTTGTCAGTGGTGTGTCAGATCGAGGCCAACATCCTGCGGCTGCAGGCTATTTGGCGTAAGACCACTATTATCAACCTCCGTTTTGTTACCCTCGAATATAGTTCTTAATAAAACTGGTGTGTTGTCTTGTTTTATTTGTTAAGCGGCCGGAAATTTGTTTTTGGTGAAGTATTTGGTATTGATGTGAAGTAATTAAGTGGAGGTTTCCGGTCAGTGTTATATTATAGCCGTTGATTTATGTTGAGCTGAGGGGCTAAATGTACCGTAACTCAAACATAAGACGCATTGAGGAATTTTCACCGCGATGAACATAGAACTGGAGCAATTTAATGCGCTATGAAAGATTTTGCAAATATATCTCTTAAATCCCATAAATACCCATAAGACATGGACTGCAATCGAGGCCACAAGAATTCCATATTTTACAGGTAGACTATATGATAGTGTTAAATCACTAAAGACTAGATTATGTGTCACTTAGGATTTCTGTCTACAAGCGTGACGGCTTTCTGTGGCATACATTAATAGACCAGCAGAGCAAATCCAATTGTACTGGTGTTAGATTTTGATTCAACCTGACGGTATTCGGACTGGTAGTAACACTTCCTATTACGGCTTTGTTGCAAGGTGAAAGACTGACATACAAGTGCGTTAGGCGGGAATATGCTGCATGTAAACAATTACCGCAAGCATTTACCTTGAATACAATAAAGTTTAAAATGTTCAGCTTTCTTGAATGGTGTTGGCCAGTAGCTAAAAAGGGAGATAAATCTGTCAATCTTGTTACTGGCAGTACCACCTATGTTATAAACTAAACATTCAATTAAATTACATATTCATACCATGCTATTGTTTGTCAATGGTATAGGTAACGATTTCGGTCATATGGGTGCATATTTATCTCCCCTTTTGACCACTGACCAACCCATAAATATAGTGTTAGTTGTCAATGACATAGAATGCAATTTCGGTTATATGAGTGATATATGAGTTACCTATTTGACCACTGCCCAACACCATTATAACAATGTTGCAATTGCCTACTGCGTACGTGATAATTCTCCAGTTGGGTTATATATATAAATAAAAGCCCCTGCAACTGCTTTGACTGAAAGTTCATTAAAATGTAATAAAAAGTCGAACTCACAAATTCTGCTCTGGTAAAATGTTAATGATCATGCAATTTATCCCAATATAACGAAAATACTATCATGCAATTTCATGAAGTATGGGGTGTTAGGCCTACTTGTTTTCGCGGCGTATGGGAAGATGATACGAACTATTCACGCGGCCAATGTTGACAAACAATAAACTAGAAATCGAGTCGTCAGGTAATACCAGGGTGACTTCGAAGCAACGATCAAGGAAATGGATTGTACTCCCGTCCCGCCAACGTCACAACGGTTCTGCTATTTCCAACAGCCTATTTATCTCAAAAATTATGAAGGAAAAGAAACAAGAACACATAGTTTTCTATGTTTCCCGCAAAGCCTAGAGAAGATCAACCTATCAGCCACTTGTGTGATATGGGCACAAAAATATCAGTTTGTCGAAATGTTGCTTGCAAACATTTCTGTGAGCTTGTTTGTGTACCCAACATTACGAAATCTTGTAAACCCCAAAATATGTCTTTGACATAACATTTTGAGAAATATATGCAGAAGTTAATAAAATTGAGGCACAATTGTTATGCCCACTATGTCACGCTGTTTTATCACTTCCACCTTCATTCTGCATTGAATTAGTTTTGCTTTTATTTTATTTATATACAATTATTTTTTATATAGATGCAATTCTTGTTAACACATGTTAAAAAGATGTTCAATTACGTGAAAAACAATTTAACATGCGAAGTAAAAATGACTTTACATATGTCAAATTCTATTTCACATATATAAAATAAACGTTATTACGTTGGGGATCGTCTATCAAATATTATCCTTTGTTGATTGAGAAATGCGTGTAGCTCGTTGAATGGTGATCTCTTTAATAACTATATTTCAGACAGTTCCAAATGCGTCTGTAATTCACTATTTGAAACCGCTGATCACTTTCTTTTCAAACGTCCTTTGTTTATTCGGCAGCGCCGGGAACTTTATCAAAATTTAACCAGGAGTGGATATATTGGTGACGTAAGCACAACTTTTTATTGTGCTGTCACAGAAGTCCGACCAATCACAAAACTCCAATATCACTCTTGCTGTGTGCAGCTTTATATTAACTTCTACTGGGAAATTTACGTAGTTTGCCGATGGAACATAACCGTAGCTAGCAGGAATCGGACTGCCATCACAAATTCTTTGCTTTAGATTTGTTTTACAATGTGTGAATGTAATATTTACCTTACCACAAAATGTATTATTATTTCCTACGTAGAATATCGCCATCTTATTAGCTTATGTGATTTATCATTATTGCTTCCATAAGCTACAAATTTATCTTTCTTTGTTCTAAAAAGAATAAGTTATAAAATATATATATATTTCACCATTGAATGTATGCAATATAAGCTTCAATAACTTACTGTGTGGCCGGAACTCTCCGTCAGGGCAGGGGCAACATCACAACTTATGTCATTTATAAATGCATGTCGATCCTGCTGACCAGATTGTAGTATTGGCATAAATTTATTGCTGCGAGAGAGAAGTCTGTCATTGTTGATATGGACGCTTTGTTCAGACATGTTTTTTAAGCTAACATGTTTGTTTTACTTGAAAAAGATTTCCACATATGTTAAATACAAGTTTTCTTTACATGTGTCGAATTATTTTTTACATCTGTGATTTGCTTTTCACATGTAAGTAAAATTAGTTTCAACATTTTTGGAAAAAGATTTCTATGGCAAGCCGTTTATATTTGTCACATATGGAAAATAACTGACGTGTGTGAAAAAGATTTCCTCATATGTGAAATATTTAGCACATATGTAAAATAAACTAATGTATTTTCCATATGTGAAAAATAACTTTATATACGTATAAAAGAGTTCATAAGTAGAATAAAGATAGAAGTGATAAAACGGTTTGCCATAGTCCACATATGCCTCTTTAAAACGCATTATGTTTGAAGTCTTTCCGAGGAACAGTTTTTCACTAATAATAAAGTTTCTATGTGGCATATATTCAAATCTGATGTGTCTCAAATACGCATTTAAAGACTAGGTGTCAATTGATTCTATCTTTGGTCTAACACTATAGGGAGCTAAGCCAAATAAATAGTTCTATTGAGTAGTCAGATATCACGGTAGAATACCCATGTCATTCCATTCATCACTGGAACTTCACCTCAACATAGGACATAAAAACCCACCCTGGAGAGCCTAGTCTCCCGTGCTAATCCCATTAACCTACAATCCTTGTCAGCATTATGCTCACTCGTAAAACCACATTCAGGGCTGAAATTTAATTATTTGTAATTGGAATTTCGAATTGTTTTTTCTCTATCATAAACTTTGAAGGCTTAACTTTAGGCAAAAAACACATTTGTCCATTTTTATCTAAAAGGAATATTAGTTTAAATAAACTGATTTATGTCCAAGTCATTTAAAGCGCAAATTTATAAAAACAAAAACTATGTGTATTACGTTACTGTAATTGCGGCAGCTCGTTTTAAATGTGTACAGCAAGTAAATAATAAAAACAATGATAAAGTGT
>JAVFBX010203036.1:0-12484 GCA_034783855.1 Mopalia kennerleyi | reverse complement strand
CGCTTTCAGACGCTCCTCGTAGCGAAGGGGGGTTGATAGGCTGCGCCTACAGGCGCTCCTCGTAGCGAATGAGTTAAAATGATTCTGGCTGCTCTTTTCTGCAGCTTGGAGAGTCTTTCTATTTGGTATTTGTTTGAAAAACCCCAGATTGTGCTGCAATAATCAATATGAGGTAGTACGTATGAATTGTAGAATAAAAGTTTAGCATTGGTTTTGAGTAAGTGTTTATGTCTGTATAAAATAGCAATTTTTGCAGAAATTTTGTCACATACAGAATCAATGTGGGCTGACCAGTTTAAATTTGAGTCTATGTATAGTCCAAGAATTTTGTCCTCTTTCACATTTTTAAGTTGGGTATTATCAATATGTATGTTCATGACTGTGTCTTCCCTAAGTTGTGATTTTCTACCAAGTAGCATAGCTGTTGATTTCATAATGTGAATATACATTTTGTTATGTTCACACCAGTTTTTTATTGTATCCAAGTCTTCCTCTAGCATTCCTTCAACTTCAGTAACATTTTTAGCGTGAATATAAACAGTTGTGTCATCCGCATACATGTCAATGGTGCTTGATAAATTACAGAGAAGCAAGTCATTTACATATAAAATAAATATCAATGGCCCAAGAATAGAGCCCTGTGGGACACCTGCTTGGATTTGGAGAGGATCGGACATGTGGTTATCCAGATAAACACATTGTTTTCTGTTAAACATATAACTTTTGAACCAGTTCAGGGCAGTTTTGTCAAATTTATATAGTTTCATTTTGTTAATGACATTATTATGATCAACTATATGATCTATTATAGCCTACTAATTTTGTTCTCTTTCTGTTTCTAGGTTTTGGTGCATGGGACAACATCTGTGGCTTAAGATATCAACCAGTCAAACGAATGCAGGTTTGCTCTGTCACTGTGTTATATAAATCATTAATATAGTGTTTCACGCTTATAATGGCATATATTAAAAAAAGCCCTGTACAGTTAATTGGAAATCAGTTATTTTTTTAGCCTGAATTGTCTATTATATATTTTGTAAGCTGAATTTGATTGTATTTACGATTGGCAAATGGTTTGTTGGAGCTTTGTGTGCCCTGGTGCGAGCAAGGCTGAGGAGGGTTTGTTTATCATTAATATACACATTTTGTCCTGTTCACCTTGTCTCCCTTATATGCTGTGCTTGAGCACAAAACTCCTCTGATTCAGATCAACAAAAAATCTTGTGAATTTTGTTGATAAGATGTGACTGGACAGGTAATTAACATAGCCTAGGTTTAGATAGTTTATCATAAAAATCTCAAAGGCATTTTTTGTTTGCTGCACATGTAGGACATGCCAACAAGTAACAGGGTTCATACATTCCTGAAAATTCCTGGAAAAATGAAATTAAGTTTTCCAGTACTGGAATTTCCTGGACAACCATTTGTGCTCCTTGAAAACTTCCAGAAATTCAGTTTTCACATTTATGTTGAAAAAAAAATCGAAACCATTAATGATTATAGATTTTAATTTGGGGTTTCCTCCAAAAGCCTGCAAATAATGCTCATTTCTTTATACCTGCTTTAAGGTCTTCAAAAAAAGCAATTCTTTTCATTTTAATGTTAAAAGCCCTAATTTAATCCTTGAAAAATCCAGGAATTTCATGTCTCTTATAATTCTGTACAAACCTTGAATTACAGACTGGCATGGAATGACAATCTAACAGACCATGAGCTCTGAAGTTTCAGAAAAATCTGCATGCCTTACACATGTATCTTTTGAAAGTTTCTGTGTTTTTTTGTTCTCTAGGTGTGGGATTCTTGTTCCGATTCACTAATAGCATTCAGCCATGATGATATGACAGAAAATTTAGCCTACATTGTGGAGAATGATGTGATACTGGGGAGTATAACAGAACAGCTGAAGAGGTTTGAAGACACTGTGTCCGTGAGATATCAATCCCAGGCAAATGCTGTTACATTACCCTCCTCTGATTGCAACAGTCCATTTGTGACGATTCATCTACAGAATGGAGAGACCTTACAAACAAGATTATTGGTATTGAGATATATATAGTGTTTTGTTTTAACTAATGTCCAATCGTTTTGGGGATAAACATTTTTTTCATTAATTAGACAACAAATATCATAATATATAATGATAGATGGGGGTAGATGGTGCTTCCTGTTGCCCTGATACTCTCATGGCTACGGAGTGTTGTGGGGAGCTTCCTGTCGCCCTGGTACTTTAAGAACTTAGGGCCAACATGAAGTTGATCTGTTTGTGATGTCTTGGTATTACGTTCTGTGATTGTCTTGTCTTTGCTTGTTGCCAGTGTTGTAGAGGATGGTTTCCTTCACCCATTCAGCATTGGGCTGGGTTGCTAAGCCTATCATGTGAGTGAACTAACCTTAACTATGGCATTAAACCCCAATCAAAAAAAAATAAAAATAAGCTGTCCGAGGTAATGGACAACATGAAGTTAACCTATTGTTGTGTCTTTGTTGTGGGTCTTAGGATTGTCCTGTCTTGTCTAAGTTTGTTGCAAATAATTTACAGAGTGGTTTTCTTCTGGCAACATGCAAAGCTAGATAACCTTTTTTGGCCAGAAAACCATATAAATTTAAACGAAATAATAAGAAAGATATATATATATGAATTGAGAAGTGTCCTTAGACTGGTGAATTCTACTGGTTATCTGCATTGTTAAGCGGGGTAAAAATATAGATGTGAGGTGGGACACAACAGCCAGAATAAACTTGTAGTTCAGAGGTAGATCACAACAGACAAGTTAAACGGACAGGTCAAAGGTAGGTCACAACAGACAGATTAAATTTGTTGGTGAGAGGTGGGTTAAAACAGACAGGTTAAACTTATGTGTGTTAGGTGGTTAAACTTGCAGATCAGAGGCAGGTAAAAAAAAAACAGGTTAAACTTTTAGGTGTGAGGTGGATCAAAACGGACAGGTAAAACTTATAGGTGAGAGGTATGTAACAACAGACAGTTTAAACTTATAGGTGAGTGGAAAGTAAAAACAGGCAAGTTATACATTGTACTGTGGATCAGATCTTCTATCTAGTCCTCTCCACACAATCCTGGGGCCTGCATGCGGCTGTGGCTAAGTGGTTAGCGAGTGCGCTTTCACAAGATGTGGCTCCGGCAATCGCGGGGGTGGTTTTTATGAGGTTCGCTCTCGGTTTTCCACCATCATAGGGCAAGGAACAGTGTGAGGACGACAATCCACTGTCATATAAATGAAATACCCTTGAGTACTATGTTAAACCCCAATCAAACAAACCACACAATCCTGTGTTTCAGTTTTTATTTGTTCCTTGTTTACGGCAATAAATCTCAGCTAAAGGTTTTACAACAAGTAATGTGTGTTTTCTTCTCACTACAGATAGGAGCAGATGGCTCTAATTCTCTGGTTAGGAGAAGTTCTGGTTTTCACACAATATCCTGGGATTATCATCAAGCTGCAGTCGTTGCTACACTCAAAATAACAGAGGTAATACCCTCATTAATACTAAAACTTGATTCTCATTTACATGTGTTTTTGTCTCCTGAGGCCTTATATGGAGAAAACTTTGAATCACTTACATCTGTCTTCTGTCTTTTCTTCATCATAATGTTGTTCATTGTTGTAAATGCCCCAACTTGAAACCAAAAATTATAAGATTAATTGCGAAGTTTGAATCTAGCTACTTCACGTTAAGACAATGAATGGAATTGCATAACAAAGACTTGATTATTATATGTTGTCTGGTATATTTCTTCAGTTAACTTACACTTGCCATAATCAGTTTTTGCTCCACATATGACATAGTTTTAAAATAACTGTTTTTAAAAGCCACTCAGTACGTCTGTATAGATTATTTAATAACTTCATCAAAATGATTTTCCAACATTTGTGCAATTAAGAGCCCTTACTGTTTCTGTATCGATTGTGATGATCAGTTATTGAATAATAGTAAAAATAATATGAAGATAAACATAACCAAATATGGAGTCTGAGGACTGTTTTAACAAATATTGTTTTGATTTAATTTGGCGAGGAAGTCTAGTAGTATATCTTCTTGGAACCAGGCCCCGTGGGGGAGCGGGTTGGCCTGTCCTACAGAATACTCCCTCGGCTTCCTCAGTCGATCGTAAGAGGCGAGAAAAGAGGAGCTTTCTGTTGCCCTGGTGTTCTCAGAGCTAAAGGGAAACAGGAAGCTGATCTGTTTGTACGTTTTATTTTTGTCTCCGTCGTCATATAAGTGAAATACCCTTGAGCACGACGTTAAACACCAATCAAACAAACAAACAAATCTTGGAACCAGGGTCTTAAAGAGAACAAACTAGCCTGTTGGGAGGCAGCAAGAGTGCTACCATTTTTATAAAACATATTTAGTTGGAATGTAAATAATTCGCTTGAAAATGTGTGGAAAATGAAAATTATTAAGTATGGACCCATTATATATGCAATTGCAAGCCTGTGCTGTAATCTTTTCCGACATTACCGTAAAATCAGTCATCTGAAATTTTGTGAGATCAGCTAACTTTTGCATTTGTCGCTGCTTTGCGGATTTTTTTAAAACATACATGTGCATTTATGAAAAAAAGGTAAAATTGATTTATAATTCAATCTTCATTGATGATCGGATTTGCAAAATTTGTATAAAAAATCAGTAGCAAAATGCAAATTTAGACCAACACTGCAAATAATTTGGGAAACCTATAAATGGGTCCTCCGGAGCCGGTTTAGGAGGTTCTGTCGATTCTCCCAAACTGTAGAGGCCTGTAATGGTTCGGGTGCTGGGTGCAGGAAGCAAAATGTCTTTTCTCTATAATTAAAAAAGTATAGGTATTGTCTCATTCAGAGAAAATATATTACATGTATTATAAGTTCATTTTTTTCTCAGATGGAAAACAATGTGGCGTGGCAGAGGTTTTTACCAACGGGACCCATAGCTCTATTACCAGTAAGTGCGGTCTTTAACTCTTATAAAGGTCTTGCTGGACCCCTTGGACTCAAAATTAACAAAATTTTTGTTTATTGCTTGGATAAAAAGTTAGGTATGTAAACTATATGCTGGTGAAAAATCGAAATTCTAATTACAAACAGTTAAAATTTGAACCTATAATTTAGTTTTCCCTTCATTATATAAAGTAGCAAATCTTTAAATGCCTATTTCTGACACTTTTTAAGAAGACCCTACATTTTCCATGGCGTATTTCTAGAAAACTATTGATGTTAGAAACTTCAAATTTGTACCATTGTAAAGAGCACTATAAGATCTAGTAAACGGGGCCTCATCTTTTAGAAGTTTTCTTTTTTAATATTTTCTGAAAGCTGTATTTTAAATTTTTGTAAGACTTTCCAAGGTGGGATAGACAAAATATCCACTGTGATTGATCTAATCAAAATTTTAAAAAAATGAAGCGCCATTTTCTAGTTCAAGGACTATTCTACTAGGACCAACGTCAACTAATCTATTGAGTCTTATCATTATTGCGCTTCGAGAATTTTTTTTTTCTATTGACATTTACTCATTTTGCAATATTTTTAGAAATAATAATTGGATTTTCACCACATTCACAAATATTTAATCCTGAGTATTCAAGCTTTCCAAAAATATATACTGATATATATATACGGTTCTGATTTATACACTTCTGCATAAAAGACTAAATACAACAGGTGTTTGATCACTGTAAACATAAATGAAGGCATAACCCTTGTGCTTTGAACCTTTTTGAATCATATATTGTATTTAAATAAAATATAGGTGAAGTTCATCTGGTCAAAGCATTATGTCTATTTACATTTGCTGTTTTTCAGCTGTCTAATGAGTAGGCCTATTATGCGACTATATCTCCTTGGTTCAACTACCCTTAACAAAAGGGTCATCAAATTAAATAAGATATCAGTGAAGTTCATCTGTTTCAAAGCACTATGGCTATGTATATTTGCTGTTTTTAGCTGCGACTGAGCAGCTCTAAAAGTCACTCGGTCGGTAGGTCAGTCGGTCGGTCAGTCGGTCCAACTTGCCCTCATGACGACGTGAACAGGATAGAAGCCAAACCGCTTAAGATAGAAAGTTCTTATTTGGAATGCAGCTCAATATGATGCTAAACTACGACGTGAACAGGATAGAAGTCATTCTGCTTAAGATAGAGAGTTCAAATTTGGAAGGCAGCTTAATATGATGCTAAAGTACACTCCTATTGAAAATGGGATTATTCCGAACAAATTTCAGGTTTCCATGGCAACAAAGATGTCCGAATCTGTCCCTTTTTTAGCATGATGACGTGAACAGGATAGAAGTCATACCGCTTAAGATAGAAAGTTCAAATTTGGAATGCATCTTAATATGATGCTAAACAACACGCCTATTGAAAATGGGATCATTCCGAACAAATTTCAGGTTTCCATGGCAACAAATATGTCCGGATCTGTCCCTTTTTCGGACATGACGTTGTGAACAGGATAGAAGCCACTCCGCTTAAGATAGAGAGTTCAAATTTGGAAAGCAGCTTAATATGAAGCTAAACTACACTCCTATTGAAAAAGAGATCATACCATTTCATTTCAAATCAAGTTGTGTGGGATCCTCTTAATATCGTGCTAGAGATTCTGTATACCACAGACACTTGTATATAGCTGGGAGAAAATCCAGTACTCGCCTAGGGTATATAACACACTCTGATTTTCGAATCATTTTGTAAAACCACAGACACTTGTATCTAACATCTGTTCTCGGGAGCCTACCAGACGCTGGCTTCGTCATTACCTTGTATGAAAGGACGAAGCGGGTGACTGGTAGGCCACCCGAGAATGGATGTTTACTAGCTAGATAAAAGTGTCTGTGGTAAAACTAACAATCGGTTCTGGTGCTTTCATAGAAATTTGTGATCATTTGTGTAAACCGAAGGCTATTTTTTAACCGCTCAAGTCGTATTCACGCTATCTTGCTGAGGCAAGGCGGAAAAGAAGATCGTCGCATAAGCCTTTCTTCCTTGCCATAATAGATTGAACGTGAGTTAAATGAGTATACACCAGGTACTTTCGGATGACCTATCTTTACCGCACCCAATCAGATTGGAGCTTTGTTAGAATAAGAAAGATGCCGTCTAAGCGCAGCATGACAAGTAGGCTATACATGTAACATACACGCACGATCACATCAACGAGTCCTGACATCATCACAGACGCGTAAATTGACAGTGGCGCCACCCTTGTTTGTTTTCGATTTCGATGTGTAAAAGGCTTTCTGATGTGGCTGCTGATGTGGTAAACAATAAACACATGGATAACTCAGTCATATGATGAAAGTAAATCCATGCGAGTTACCTCCCGTGAAATGAACCGTTCTACATCAGACATTATTTGCGGTACGGAAATGACCGGGGTATGTTTAGACATGCGGCAAACATGCGACAGAAAATCGCAGCGATTACTCCCCATGAGTTGTGCATCCAGTAAGTAACCGAGATGCAGTCACATGAGTCAAATTTAATCGCTTTTGTCTATAATGACAAAATTGAAAAGCTACAGTTTTTACGCAATTTTAATGAAAGCCATTTAAGAAAAGTCATGCCAAGTGTTAGTCACGTGGTATTAATGTCAGCTGATTTTGGAAGAATCGCCAACTCAGAATGGCTCCGTGTGCGGCAAAAGCTGTCGCCGTCGAAAAATCTCTTGTAATTATGGTCGCCAAATCTTTCGTGTGCGGCAGGCTAAAGCGAACTCTACCATATGTCTGCAATTGATCTTCCAATATAGATAAATAGTATGGCCTGACCTTGATTTAAACAATTTCGTTTTCTTCCTTCAGCAGGCATCTTCCCGAGGCAAGGCGGACAAGAAGATCGTCGCATTAAGCCTCTCTTCCTTTCTAACCTTGCCTCCATAAGCGATAAAACCTGAGTTAGTTTACGACTTTGGTGTGTGAATGCCTTTTTGATTGGCCGACGTGCTTCTACCATTGTCCAATGAAATTTTTGCCACGTTTTTCCTTCGAATTACAGCAAGGGATAGTAAAGTGGAAGTCTCGTCATATAAACATACTGACCCTTGCATAGGAAGATGGAGCACTTGTGGGTTGTTAGATTAATCCTTCAAACGACCTCTCGGGCGTTCATATTCACGTACATGTATAATCATTCATTTCTCTGCAGTACCCCCTCGCTTTTGATCGCTTAGTTCGAGATCTGGCGCGATGTGTCTGCTTTAGTCTAATACTCTGCTCTAATTTCCTTTAGTTATTAAAAATAGTGTACCAAGGCACGACTATAGGGGTCAGGGTACCAAGGCACGACTATTCGGGTCAGGGTACCAAGGCACGACTATAGGGGTCAGGGTACCAAGGCACGACTATAGGGGTCAGGGTACCAAGGCACGACTATAGGGGTCAGGGTACCATCTTCCGGACACATGGTATCTCTATATATAAACTGCTAGGGAGATACCATGCGACATTTCATGACTTTTTTGTGTTCTGGCCTAGCCTCAAATGCTGGATTTCTATTGGAAGCATACACCCAAAATCGTGGGACCCCAGCCTATCAATGACGCTCTATCGCACAACAGTCAAGTGTAATTGTTTTGATAGTTCTTTTCAAACATCTTCAGACTCGAACATTTGATTAAAAACGTGGTCTTGTTACCTCCATGCCTAGCGTGGGTCTACAGCCCGTCTGCGTTGAAAAGCTAAATGGTATTTGATCGTTATAAAATGAGACTTCAAGAAATAGAACAACTGGATTTGGATATTCTTTAAATTGTGAATAGAAAAACCTGCTCTTCATCATGTTTATAAGTTGATTTCGAGCACTGCTTTCAGTCATTATTTTCCCTCGGTCGTAGCTAGACTCAGCTTATTTCATTGGCCGGTGGATTTAGAGTAAAACCCCAGATGGGACAAGATTACGGGCCCCTATTCGATTCGGATAACACGATAGAGGTTTGTAATGTGCCAAGGTTAATACACCCATGTTTTAACCTCGGTTCGCGAAGATGGCAGGGTACTAGACTACATCTGCTCGTGACGTGATCTCAAACGAAGAGGATGTCTCAAAATCCTCTCAGCCTTGCTTGAAATACTTACAATATAATTTTATTTGCACGGGAGTTCAAGTTTTATGTATTGAAACATTCCAGAGTGTTTAAGAGTATTGATCGAGGTATCTTAAATGCGCAGTCTTACGGTACAGCTATACACGCTTGACTGTGTTAGTATATATGAAAAGGGTCACGTGACGCTTTTCATTCTGTTGATTGGGTATATTTGTCAAGACGACCGGATGTCAAAGTTATCAAATCGTCTCAGATTCGACATGCCGGTTTAGATGATTATACTGCCTGTAGACAACGGGAAAAGGTAGTATTTGCCTTACAGTCTCTTTTGTGAACAGCCGTTTGAATGCGGTTCTGTCACGTTCGAAAACACCTTTGTCGTGTCTTTTCGAGAAAAAACGCGAGCACGAGACCATACGGATTCAATATTATTGGCGGTTAAGAGGCAGGCTAGCTACTGAGTTTGAACGCTTCTAATCGTGTAATCGACCCGCAGTGACATCTCCTGCGGAGTAAAGCCTTGTGGGAGTCGAGACCATGCTGGAAATATGGCGGCGTGACAACATGTAATTGGACCGTGTTGTTCCACCTTTTTAAACGCGGCTATTTAGGGCTACAATTGACATACAAATGTATCACAGCGTTCAGCTCAGAAAACGTTATTGGACAGCAGTTTATTGAACACATAAAAAGTCGGTAATTGTAAAAATTTAAAATTACACGGTCAGGAGAGCTCAAACAGAACTCTGCATCTGGAGGCCAGCCTGATTTCAAAAGTGTTCTTACGGCACAAGATCGTTCCTCTTATGACTGTATATAAATGTCAATCAGGTACGTATTGACATCAATTCAGTTTCTAGAGTACATTTAAAAAACTTCATCTGGGTTTCTACGGGGAAGTTTAGTAAGTTTTAGGGTGTGAAATTACTTCGTTACGAAATAACCAGAGTACGAATCGGTGTGCTTCTGCTACAGCCAACTGGAATTTTGTTAGGCATAGTTTTGTGAACCATGGGTTAGGAATTCCTAATATATGTAACTACCGATCGATACTAAGCAGCAATCTAAAAAAAATCACACGAAAATAACTTTGATTTTCTCCTTAATTGAGAGAGAATTGACAGATTTCATGCCAGTGAAAGTCAGTTTTGTGATTTTTTTTATTTTTATCAAAAAGATTTAAGTTAACTGACATCTACATGTAACATGAAAGCGGAGTTAACAAAGAGGCACAAAGGAAGAGGGCTGTTACATTATAATGGACGGGAAAAAAGTAATTAAAAACTGATCAGTTCCTCTGAAGGTTCCATTGTCAGTCAACAGACTGTAAATTGAATCTAGTTAAAATCCGATCTATGTTACCTGCGCGGAAGGCTTTTGTATTGTCGCTTTTTGAACTATATTAAGTGGACCCCACACAACTTGATTCTGGGATGAAAATTCACATTCTCGAGATGTAAAACTCCTTCTTCCATTATCTATAGGCGGTGTGATCCCCAAAATCTGAGGCGATTCGACAATTTTGACAATTGGCGATGTTAACAAATCTGCCCAATCCACAGACTGAAATGCACCGCGTGACGGGGAATTCCCCATTTCACAGACTGACAACGCCAAGGGTGTATGGCTGTATCGTCAATAAAGCGTGGCTGCAATGGCGATACCTGGATCTAGTTGATCCCAACTTAAAGAAAAACTAGGCATAAAACACGTTTGCGCCGGCGATAATTGCTGCTGCTCAGTCGACTGTTGGACACGCTACAAATGCTACAAACTCCTGTTCCGATTACTATTGGTCTGCGATTATAACTTCGATGATATTCGAGGCCCGCGGCCGTGGAGTAGTGGTTAACGAGTGCCCTTTCTAACGCCTACTTCGATGTAGCGTTCACGGGATCGGGTCCGTCTGTCGACCCTCCGGTATACATGAGTGAGTCACAAGCTGTAGCTCCGGCAATCGCGGGGGTGGTTTTTACGACGTTTTCCGCCATAGGAACAGTGTGAAGTGGACAATATGTCGTCATATAAGTGAAATACCCTTGAATACGACGTTAAACCACAATCAAACAAACAAACAATCGATGATATTCGCGATAATTGCTTCAGTGACATTTACCCCTCATGACGATTGTTTCATTGACCTGTATACCGCTCACGACAATTGCTTAAGTGACGTTTACTCCGACGACAATTGCTTCATTGGCATTTACCCCTCACAACAATTGCTTGGGTGGCGTTTACCCCAAGGCAATTGCTTCAGTGACATTTGCCCCTTGCAACAATTCTTCAAAATTCAGTGGCATTGACCCCGACGACAATTGCTACAGTGCATTTAACTCGACGACAACTGCGTCACTGACATTTACCCCTTACGACATTTGCTTCAGTGACATAAACGATATCATATACCATATTGTAAGGAAAATATCTTCGGACGATATTTTTTTAAACAATTTGTGCGAACGAGAATTTGCATTAGTCTCTTGAAATTGTCCAACCTTTTAACGGCAAACGGACCGTTGGACGCTTTTGCTGCAGTTAGATTTTCGGTAAAGCGACCAACCCTCTCTACAAAAGGCTATTCGATTGTCCAAAAAGTATTGTGTACTTCCTCTTCTTGATATTTATACAAAATTCTGATATGTTTTACGTCAGAACGTCAGACATTCTACAGATAAGTGCATCTACCTTTTAAAGAGAATTGTCATTTTTAGTTTTCAGATTTTACTGCTGCACTGTTATTTCTAATCAGTTTAGCATGTGCTTTATAATAAAGGTGCCTGGATCTAATGTTTTTGGTGTTTTATGGATGCTGGTAAAGCTTTAGACAGGGCTTACCACAAACGCTGTTAAATTAACTAATTGATCGTGATGTCCCGATGTATATAAGTTTGAAACTCAGCTATTTGTTGTTAAAAGGTGTTCAACCGTGTCTGTCTTGTTTTCAATGTATCCAATGGTGTTCGTCAGGGAAGTATACCGTCTCTGGCGCTGTTTTCTGTTTATCTGCATGGCTTGGATGCTACACTCACAAACGCTGGTGGCTATACGACTGGGAACAATGTTGCTAGTCATTTTATTAACCTTTTATAGTTAGCTGACAATCTGTGTCTGCTATGTCCTTCGGAGAAGTTAGATATAATGTTCAGAACTTTCTTTTCCCCATGATATTGCATACAATTGTAAAACGACTGTATGCTTAGTAGATTGTTCCCAATTGGTGTTAAACGTTTTCACCTCCGCATGTTAAACTATGTAAAGAAAAAAAAAATGGTTTATGTACACGCAATCTAATTAAAATCAGATCTCAGAAGCACTTCCCGTGTTTTGTTTGTCGCTATATTGAGATCTAAGGCAATCACTGTGCTAACGCTGTTCAATTAGGTCAAGCTTACTGGGGTTCACGAAAGGTCACAGTTTGAATTGTCCAATTAAAACACAGA
>JAVFBX010203025.1:0-12485 GCA_034783855.1 Mopalia kennerleyi | reverse complement strand
GATGTAAAGAAGTTACCGTTTTTTATGGATTATGCCTTTGAATCCACAACATTGTGGCTTACAGGCAAGGGCCTAATGCTACGTTCCCACTATCACGATTGAAATCGTCGTCTTAATCGTAGTGATACTATCGGATTTAGAGGCCAGTCGTGTTGATCATAGATATTTTTTTAACCGTCCCAAACTTTCCTACGGTCAAAACTATTGCCACGACTGACCTCAATATCTGATAGGACCACAAAGCTTAAGACGACGATTGTAATCGTGTTGCCAATCCTGATAGTGGGAACCTAGCATAACAGTCCAAAACTTCCCCACTATTAACACGATTGCCACGACATGACCTCAAGATCTGATAGGATCACCACGACTACTCCACGATTTCAATCGTGACCTTGGGAACAAAGCCTGAGCAAGGACTGATCAACCACAATTTCGATTTAATAAATTACCAATAAACCCATGAATTTTATCTCTTTATATTGAAACACTAGTAATCCAGGGTAAGGTAATATGTCATTATCGGTTATAGCATAAACCAATTAAATATCTATTTTTATTGTAGAGAAAGAAAACTTTGCTCGACTCCACTATATTCTTAGACTTCTGGTTATTACTAATTAATATACCAGGAGTTATGTTTTAAATATTAACTTTTTATATCGGTAGGCCTTTTCCAAGTGTTAACAATACATATATGGCATCATATAAAATTAGCAGAGAGTGCATGTATACATTCTGTATGTAACACGACCTGAATTTTCATGTCCAAAAACGTACATAAATACTGTGAAAATATCCAAACAAAAACAAAAATTAAATGTAAACTACGAAAAAAACAAACAAACACACAGGTTTTATCGAGCAAACCCCCAGTTAGACCGGGTTATTCACTCAGACAAATCACTCCTGTCAACAAACTGAGCCAGTTTGTAATTTAGTTACAATTCTAGGAGTTTTTTTTATCTTTTTGTTAGGAGATGCACACCTCTGCCCATTGCGGTCTCGGTACATGGATATGCAGGGGTGGTATATAATTATACAATCTCTTGATAAACACTTCTTGTTTTCTGACCGAACACAACGTTTCGATACATATGCCTGTATCGTCATCAGTGATGGTATATTTCTAGGGACAAAGGGGGTTGGCCAGGGACAAAAAAGGGAGACAAATATGTTGCTCGTGTATCTTGCAGCGCCCGCTGTGTTATTAATTAACAATAAAAAGATTTGAATATCACTTGAATTACATTGCAAGTCGACGACATAAATGGCACTGCCTGTTACATGAGTAACAGATTTATCTCCCCTGTTTTGCCACTGACCAAACCCATTCATCATCATGTGGCAACTAATTTACTATACATGTAGTATCAAATAACCCCGTAGAAGAGTATTCTGGGCCAAAAGACCTTTGTCACGGACAAACCCTATTGAACAGAAACAATGTCCCATTTACGATAAATTAGAGAATACTTATGGACCTAAATGTAAACCCTTTTGACTAACCTTCGGTAGTAAGCCTACCTTGGTTTCCACATCTCTTCTCCTTTCAAATCGGTATACAGTATTCGAATGGAGAAGAGATACGGAAAAGTTATCAGGATTTAACAAACAGAAACACATAATCTGCCAAATTTATTGTGGAATTATTTCATGTTTGCGACAATATGCCATTGGCTGTGCTTCGATGCCCTCGACGCTGGCTGAAGACTATACAAGACACCTGCTTGCATGAATAGATTTTCTACTTCCGTTTTCAATGTTATTTCACTCATATGACGACATTGCCGCCAAAACAGAAAGAAGATTAAGTGTTACTATCTTTATATACAACAGCAAAAGACATAATCGTGGTAAATATCAGAGGCTAATTTACCAACTATTTGTCTACACTTATTGATTGTTGGTGAACGCTATGTGATTTTAGCAAATTATTTTTGTGTCCTTATCAAAAAAAAAAAGTGACAGCATGTAAACCGTGAAAAACGAACTATTTTCCCGAAAAAATAAAACCATGTTTTTAACAAAAAAGTGATCAATCTTGCAACCGTTTAGCCTGAGCTAATTATAGTAATTATTGCTATCATTGGCCAGGGCATCTCTGCGATGTTTTCTTTCTTCCTTCAAGCTCTCCAATGGCCATTAGTAGGTCTACAGGGCCGAACCAGAATCCCTGGTCGCCATGGTAACCAAATACCTTATAGACCCTTGGAGATTTTGGCGACACTATCAGATGGAAGCCAGTTGAAGGGAAGTTGGAATTCTTTTCTTTTTACTAACTCTGCAGAAATAAGATGATTACCGTTGATCTTGTTTTATTCCTATATTATATTATCATGTATAAGCTTATATGAAGTGCCAGTTTGGATTAATTTCACAAAAGCAGTCAAGTGTTGTCAAAGAATGGGGAGACTTCTAAAATCCACTTCAAAATCAGCTATTAGCCTATATTATATCCATTGTTTTGGGGAATGAAAAAGTGAAACAAAAATAAAATCTAAATATTATGCTTTATATATTACTAGTCTACATAGTATTTCATTTCTTAGAAGACAAAATATATTACGACATCTTGGCCCATTTGTTTTTTGTCATGGTGGTTGCTTTAGGTTAACACTACGGGGATTGGTTGATTGTTTTTTTTACGTCGTATTTAAGGGTATTTCACTTATATGACGGCGGTGTATTCCAACAATAATTGACACTAGCACAACAAGATGTGAAGCATTCCATAATGTTGGAAAATTAATTGTCCTCCAATGCTAAGTAAAGACAGCATTGCTGCTCTTCAAACAAACTGCCCTTAGTCAGAGGGCTACGCTATGAGGTAGCTGCATATATTTGTCTGCTCAAGTTCACAGCACACTTATATGAAGCTTCGTAAGAACAATTTTATCTTGGTTGTAAATGACGTAATCGTATTGAAGTTTAAACGTGTGATGACGCCATTAACAATAGGAATTTTCCATACAAAGTTTCATGAAAGTTGGCTCCGAGACTCTCCATGTGATACGGTACTTCAAACTATAATACAGCATTATTTGTCTAGCAAATTACTCATCCACAACGGTGCTTGAAAAGAAAATTAAAGCAGCCCACTATTTCTCTGATAAGACCCAGTCATATAAAACATAGAAACATGTGCAAGTTTTACTCCACCATCCCGAATAATGTGATGACAGAGGAAACTCTTTCAAGAGAAAATTTTACCACTTTGCCACCATTTTGATAGTCCATTTACTATGGAGTCTAACTACAGGGACATCGAACCCAAAGATGTCAGTCAGGAAGGAAAGAAGTGCCTTGATCAAAGTGGATGCTCAACTCAGATCCAACGCGTACAACAAATAACAATAAGTGAGCCAAATCATGATATCATTATAGTGACTATACAAATATATATGCTTATCTAGAACAGGAGATCGTTCATTGATTTGAATAAATCAACATCCCTGTGCCAGTGTGATTACTCTTTATAAATATATTACTGTAATAGTTAACTTATTTTGCATTAGTTACCAGAGGAATGTAGATTATTATAGTTATTGCACTCAGAGTCTCGACAAGAGTTATCTTCCCTTTTCAATCCACAAACATATCGCTCCGATTTAGCTTGAAGAATTCCAATCTGCGTTTCATTTAAATGCCTTTAATTTAACTGATGGCATTTTTAAATGTTCTGCAAGCTGTTTCACTACCAGGGAGTAATCCACATCATACACAAAACTACTTCTTATACATTTTCCAGACATTGGGGCGTATACATGAAAGCACATCTAGATAGAGATTGTTCCTTTAGATTTCCACTATTAAACTTAATCGTGTGAAGACTGCAATGCCAAGTCAATCTTTTTTTAAAAAATCAAACCGAATTGAGTTCTTTCACCACACACCAGAAATTGATGCGATGAGCAGCATTGCAAGCTTTCTGTTTTAGTTTCCCTTTGATTCTTAGTTTTAATTGTGCAAAATGTTGAAGAACTTTAAAATTTAACACGACATTAATTTTCACACAATGAATCTTGTACAACATTCTGTGAAAGTGGTCTTTCTAGTAAATGAAAGTCAATACAAAACTTAACAGATTCAACTTGGTGAATTAATCCAGAAAGTTACGAAAACAAATCTTCACAGTCTCCTGATTCTTTAGCTGATTTCAGAAAGGTCATTTATACAAAAATATAAACTTGTAACTTCATCAATTAGAGGGTCTCTCCCATAATATTGAAATATCACTTCAACCTTGACTGAATTGGTTGGTTGATTGGAATTGTCACAATGAGTTCAACCTCTGAGTTGTCACACTGATTTCAAGCATGAGTGAATTGTCACACAAGCTTTCAACCTCTAAATTGTCACACTGATTTCAACCACAAGTGAATTGTCACACAAAATTCAACCTCTCACTTTTGATGCTGATTTAAATGATTGGATTCTCTCACTGAAGTCGGCAAAAAATTGATTTGTCATCCTGCATTCAACACTGATTGAGTTGCAGGTCGGAGGTCACCAACACAATTTTAACAATGGGTTCAATAACGACTGAATAGATACACTGAGGTCAACAACAACCAAATGACCTTGTCTCACAAAGGTCAACAAAAACTGAATTGTCACAATTAGCTTAACCAAGCATGACTTCACTTGTTAAGCAGAACCTAGTCACTGAAAAAAAGAATTATCTGATTTGGATCTTTAACAAGTGTGAACATCCAAACTATTAACATTCATTCAGTCCATAGACATGGCTGACATTTCCCAAATACTATCTGCTAATTTCAGATTCCAGATTACAAGAATTTGAATTATCACATGGAATTTCTTGAACAGTACTTGCACACTGATGGTAGCTGTCGTTCTTGCTAAACCTTGAACTTTCAGAAGTATCCAGCTTCTTTTGACCTTCGTTGCAATTCATAGTCGTATTTTCAATTTTGTCTTTTTCTCGACAAGTAACAGTTTTAGATTTCGTCTGTATGGATAGTTTTGATTTTGACTTGACAGATTTTGTCGTAGAAAACATGTTGAGCAAAGTTGTTTGTATCATTTTCTTCTTCTCTGACTTTGTCGTTTTAGGACATGCCGATTCATTTTTAGGTAATTTTTCAGATGTCGGTGGATTTTCACTTTCTATGTTTAATTTTGATTTTAAGTCAACAAATCTCTGTAATACCATATTATCTTCATCACTAGAGTCAGCTTCGTCTAAATCCCGTTTACCTGTAACTTTTGAAACAGTTGTCAGAGGTGTTGGCTTGCTTTCAGCTGAATCCTCTATATGGTTCGAAATTGAATTTCCATCACCATCCAACAGAGGAGTTGGCTTTGCTTCACAAAAACAATCAATGTCTTTTATTGCTGTATTTGTTTCACTGTCGGCTGGAATGAAAATTGGTCCTATGTTTTTCTCACCATTAGTGAAGGCTGGTTCTACATTGGAGGAATCTTTTATATCTGAGACAGTCTCTTTCGGGTCAAAACTTGTTGACAGTTTTGTGTCAAAAGATTCTTCTGTTTCTTTTTTCATTATTTGTTTTTGACAAATGGCGGCAGCTGCTTCGACGCAAATTCCTGAGTCCATTTTGTTGAGATGATCAGCTTCAGTAACTTGTTCAGCATCACAGAAATGTGCTTTCTCCTTGAAATCATTTTTCTGATCATTTGTTGGCACTGCATTAGATTCTTGGATGATTTTTTCAACAGTTTCCGCATTGTTTCCTGCAGCTAAACCTGACACGTCTGAAATCACTTCTCTGTCTTTAAGGTTGATTCCTTGGGACTCAGAATGGTTAGGAGAACCTAACCCAGAGTCCAATGAGAGATTCCGTTCATTTGTCAGAGACTTTGGTTTCTGCAACATTTCCTCAGCAGTTTTTTCCACATTTTTAATTGTTATTGTAGATTCCTTTGGCATTAAACCATACAAAGTTGTTAATCTTTCAGGCAAATTAGTCCCAGAAGAAGAGTTGTCATAAGGCAGCTTTTGAACAGCTCGCAGATGAAAGTTTGGGGATCTGGCTGACTTAATATTGCCAGACTGTTTCATTTTATTAGCATGCTTTAACTGGCGTTGCTTGTAGGACTTATTCTGTTGCATAGGAAGGAACGATGGATCAAATGGGACGATTTCTTGTTGATTTTGAGCCTTGATTTTAAAATCCAGCAGAGTAAATTTTTTTCTCTTGAGAACTGGCATAGGCAATTCATCTTTTCTTTTAGCCTGATCAGAGCTAATTAATGAACTTGATGAGGTTTCTGAGGTTTCAGCCTCCATAAGAGTTCCGACGGAATAGGTTTCTTTACTCGCTTGACTATTACTGTCTTGAGAACTATCCTCAGAGTACTCACTTACTTTGTCAAAGGTCAAACGGCAAGATGGATTCGGAGTTCCGATATCAAATGCTGAATCTATACGCAAAGATCTTCTGAGGGATTGTGAAGCGAAGTCCGGTGATTTTCGTTTCTTGATGTAAGTCCAGCAATGATTTTTACGTCCCTTCTTTCGTTTGACACCTCTTGGCCAGCCACGTTTAGCAACAGATCCTTCAGCGTTCATGGCCACTTCACTAGACTCGCGTCTTTCTATCTCGTGGTTTGCTGCTGAAAGAGCAGCAGCTTTAATTCGGTTTTCATCCTGCAAATCCTCATCAGTCAGTGTCCCTTTCATAACCTTGTCCTTCTTAACACGGCAGAAGTCTCTGTAGTGATTCACAAGGAATTTCAAATAGGTGAATTGCCTGGCACAATACCTACATGTCAGCTTTGAATACAACTTAAACTGCTCAGAAGAATTTCTTTTCAAGGGTTTCACACTTTTCAGTTTTTCCTTTTCCTCACATTTCTTAATGTGTCGTTCTAAAAGAGATATAGTTTGGAACTTGCAGCCACAACCGTTGCATTGGTGTCTCTCAAGAACATCAATAGTTTCGCGTCTACGGACATGATTCGTTGGATTATACCGTAAGCCCCCTCGCTTACGTCTCCGAAGGAAAATGTCTGAATATGCTGAATCATTCACAGGTTCTCCTTTGCGCTGGCGAATTCCTCGTACTGTTGGTTTTTTATCCTTGCCATGCACTTTTTCCAATGTAACTTCGACTTCAGGTTTTCCCTTCTTTTCAGTTTCTTGAAATCTGTTTTTCACAACAGGACTTCTTTGATTTGCAAACTGTCTCTTGGTTCTTCCTGGCAGAGACTTAACTTTGGGTTTCGGAGCACAGTTGATAATGTGTATATATAATCTGGTAACAGTGCTAAAATGACTAAGGCAGCGTGTGCATGTGAAAGAGTGATATTTTCTAGAATCGATAGGTTTCTTTTTAACTTCTGCCAGTTCTCCAGTTGGTATTGGAGCAGGGTAATACAGACTCTCCACACTGAAGCCATTCTCAACCTCTAAATAAGTACAGTCAATTGTGGGATGTTTCTTATATTGATGCATCCCAAGTTCAAGCGTATCAAGAAACTCTTTCTTACACACGCCACACACAAATTTCAGTTCTCCGTTCACACCAAATTGGACCTCTTCATATTTCTGCAATGGACTGTGGCCAACAGAATCTTTATCACTTTCTGGGTGAGTCTGATTCTGTCCATAAACTAAACCAGGATTGAGGTAGGAGGCAGCCACATCGACTTGATCACAGTTAATGGTCTGTCTAATCTCATTATTACATGCTTTAGTGTCTTTGAGTGGGTTTGTCTGATGGTGCTCCTTCATGTGCCAGTCGTAGTTCTCTGTATTTGAAAACACACAGCTGCACACGGAGCACCGGTGGTACTCTGGAATTTTTATCAGAAGTGGGGTAGACAGTTTTGATATTTCAGGCACTTCACTCACTTCTTCCTTTCTTTTTGTTGTAAGATTTAGAGCAACAACAGTCCCATCTGATAACTCTTCAGGGCTAATGATTGGTTCATATCCTGATGGAAAGTTATACTTTGTCCAAATTTGGTCCCGTTCTGTGGGGGCTTCCGTTTCTAAATCATGGACCTCTGCTATAGATTTATAGTCCTTTATACGAATATGTGTTGAGAATTCCTTAATTGACGATTCACCACCGTCAATATGGTTACACAGGTTGAAAGCGATATTATCGGCAACGCTGGCAAAAAATTTAGTGTCACAAGGTCGCCATTCCTCTGGCTCCACAACATTTTCTTCAATTTTGATCTCTCTTATTTTCTCAAGCTCTGGTAGTACAGTTTTTGGTGAATTGGGCTTATCAGATTTGGGTTCTTCTGGGTGAGCAAGGCGCCGATGACGACACATGTTAACATAGCTACTAAACCTCTTTTTACACACTGTGCATGCAAACTTGAATTGAGCAGGCTTAGGTTTGCTTTTCTTGGGGGTGATGACTTTTTTTGTTGGACTTTTTTTGCTTGCCGGTGATTTCCGTTCCTTCAATGATTTCTTCTTTCCATTATTGGTCTCTTTGGACTTTTTCTTCTCTTTGATGGGAGCAGCCTTGGAGTCCACTTTAGGTTCCAGGTAAGGATCATCTTCATGGGTAGTCAGGTGTCGCTGAAAGGCACACCTGGCCAGGAAACTTTTCTCACAGTAAGGGCAATGATGGAGGTACTCAGAATGAACTTTTTGCATGTGTCTTTTTAGCTCCGCTCTCCAGTTGAACACAGCTTTACAGTATTTACATTTTGGAATTTTCCCCATATGAATTCTCTCATGCTTCTTCAAACTTGTTGCCGTGGAGAAACTTCTATTGCACTTCTTACAGGAATAAGGGCGGATACCTGTAAAAATCAATACAAAACAAAACATGTATTTTTTTGTAATTTATGTTGCAAACAAATGTATTGTTTCATTGCATTTAAATGTTGTATTTCACTCATATGATGGTGTCTGGGTTCAAAGTATGAAGGAAACAACTGTCCAAATCAATGCCAGGTCAATAAACAATTGTTGAGTTGTTTGCTTGCTTGATAAGTGTTTAACACCATACTTAAGAATATTTCACTCATATGACCCAACACCACTGACAACACACAAAGCCAGGACACTCACAAAATAGTTAAATCTAGACACCAGAACTGATCAGCTAAATTTTTCGACTTGGCGCCAAAAACATCTGGGGCCAGGTGCTCGAAAGACGATTAGCCGCATACACCAGATTAAATCACTAATAAAGGATTAGAGATTGACCTTCAACATGGTGTCATCTACTAGATTGTTTGTTTGTTTGATTGTTTAACATAGTGCACAAGGGTATTTCACTTATATGACGACGGAGACAAAAATAAAACGTACAAACAGATAAGCTTTGTTTCCCTTTAGCTCTGAGAACACCAGAGCAACAGAAAGCTCCTCTTTTCTCGCCTCTTACGATCCACTGAGGAAGTCGAGGGAGTATTCTGCAGGACAGGCCAACCCGCTCCCCCACGGGGCGTCCTCTACTAGAGGATTGAATTTAAAAGCGTTTCGGGCAACCAGCCCCAGAGCAACAGGAATCTCCTTCCTAACACCAGCTGCCAAGATAGAATACAAATACAGGACATAATTCATGCTGGCAGTGTCCTTAGCTCTCACCTATATGCTCATAATTACTGGAAAAATGACAGATTGGTTCAAAGCCATAGTTAAGACTGACCGCATGTCAGCCCTAAGGGTGAAGGAAACCATCCTCAACATGGCCAAACAAACAAAGACAAGACAGGACAATCACAGGATGAAAAACAAGGACATCACAAAACAGATTGGCTTCAAGTTGACCTTTAGCTCCAAGAGCACCGGGGCAACAGAAGAGAAATCTTCAGCTCCGTTTTAATGAGAATAGTGAGTTACCTGAATGGACGGCTTGGTGCCTCATTAGGTTCTGTTTGTAGCTGAACTTCATACTACACTGACTGCAGCTAAACAGTTTCTCTGAGGCAGCTGATGGATGATCCTGTGTATGAGACTTCAAATCTTCTATATAATCATAGAGTTTATTACACGTGTAACATCTGTACAGGCCTGGGTAGCACACAGGCTGGGGGCGAGTCTGGAGAGAGTTCCTTCCCCTTTTTACACCGGAATTATCAGACTTCTCAACATCGCCATCCAATGATGATTTGTCACTTGATGAAGCATCTTTCCTATTCTCGACACTTGGTGTTTGGGAGGCTGGTTTACGAGGTAGATTTTTCGGCTTGTTTTTAATCGCAGCCTCTTGTTGAGCAACTAGAATTTTACAGTTAGAAACATCAGCTTCAGATAAATAATAACAGTATATATGATTACGGAGGTAATGGCGCTTTAAACTGAACGCATGTCGGTAAATTCCAGCACATATATCACATTTGTACATCTTGCGTCCAAGTTTACCCGTGATGTGGTGAATTGGTAAAATCTCAAAATTATATTCACCGTCTTTTACAGGTGTGCTGGAATTCATTGATGCTTCTTTTACCAGCCACAATAAATTCTCAGACATTTCCACACTGCCTTCTTTAGATGAAGATGGCTTAACTGGGCGTTTTCCTACATTACTCGGGCCAGCCATG
The DNA here is from genome assembly GCA_034783855.1 of Mopalia kennerleyi. Classification (NCBI taxonomy): domain Eukaryota; kingdom Metazoa; phylum Mollusca; class Polyplacophora; order Chitonida; family Mopaliidae; genus Mopalia; species Mopalia kennerleyi. The sequence continues at coordinate 1,979 of JAVFBX010203025.1, read as the reverse complement.
CTGAACTTTTTCCCACATCCGCGACCCCTACCAGGGCTCAACTGAACCTTTGCTTTACCTCTTGCAGATTTTTTGGGTGACGAGACTTTCATCTGATCCTTGTTAAGACCTAAGGTAGAAGATTTTTTTGAGGGAGAATTTTGGAGTTTAGATTTCCCTCTGCCTCTACCTCGGAGAGTAACTGATCCTTTTATACTTCCACTGTTGCTTTGGTTACCTCGTCCCTGTTTAATACCTCCTCTTCCACGTGAACCAGTTTTTCTTATTTTAGTATACTCTTTGACTACCCCTTCTTCAATCCCATCTTTAACAGTCTGTTTTGATAAGGCTACTAAATCCTCTAAGTCTTGTCCGTCTATATAATCCTTACTGAGGGCCTTCTTTCGCGGTCTCCCTTTAACAGTTTCATTGTTCTTGACTTGCTTTTCTTGTGCATTGGATAACTTACTTCCCTGCTTCTTCACAGTTGTAGATTTATTTTTATCTGTCCCATCTTTCACCTTTGGTTTCGGCCCAGGTTTCTTTCGAATTTTTGGTGGGGTGGCTTCTGGAAAAAAAAAAAATTATTACATATAAAAAAACCTGGAAGATCTTTATATTCCACTGGTTGAAGAGATACTAACCCACATAATGTTTGCAGACTTCAAACCTACCACCCTATCTTTGTTTGTTTGTTTCATTGGGGTTTAACATCGTACTCAAGGGTATTTCACTGATATGACGACGGATTGCCCACTTCACAGTGTGCCTTGCCATATACGATGGAAAACCGAGAGGAAACCTCATAAAAACCACTCCAGCAATCAACGTGTGACTCACTCATATACCTGATGGTCGACCGACTGACTCAATCCTGTGAACAGTACATCGGAGTAGGATTAGTATGCACACTCGCTACCAGTAGGCCACAACCATTGGCCCTTATTTCTGAGAATAATCTGTGAAAAAGTGAAAGTTAATCTTCCTCCAGTGCTAAGTAAAGCTTGCTTGTTTGTTTGATTGGGGTTAAACGCCGCACTGTGCTTCACATATTTCACTTATATGATGGTGATCATATAAGTTGACAATAGTTGACATTAGCACAACAATAACATTTGAAGTGTCTTGAGGTTACGAGGTTTCCTCCTGGTTTTCCACCTTTATAGGGAAGGGAACATTGTGAAGAGGACAATCAGTCATCATATAAGTGAAATACCCGTGAGTACGACGTTAAACCCCAATCAATCAAACTCCCAATAATTAACTACCTTAGCTTTATATCTCACATGTATGGTTTGAACTGAAGACACACTGGACTGGACTTACCTGTGGTTGGGCTGGTTGTTGTCCCCACACCTCCCTTAGGCTTACGTTGTTTACTTGTAGCCTGTTCTTTTGAATACCATGTTAAGAGTTCTTCTCCTGGATCTATATCCTAACAAAATATGAAGATAAATAATAATAAAATATGTTTTACTAATTAAACATTCTTCAAGTATTAAATACTGATTTATAATAATAATAATATAACATATAACATTACAATTGCACATGGTTCGCAAGAATACAATGATTTCATAGTCATATACGACTGTACACATATGTTAATTCATTGAGCATGTCAATTAATGACTGTACAAAATATTCTTCCAATGTTTAAAAATCTTGGAGAATACGACAATATCACAATTAAGAATAGTTTCAACAAGGATATTACCACACAATTCGAGTCTGGTTTTGAAAGAGTACTTAAATCAATATTTACATGGTTGTGTCACTTGTAAAAGTATTTCCACCCTGTGACAGTATATTACAGTACGCCAATAAAGAAACCTAAATTCATAGTGTATGCAACCCCAGTTTCACTTACGGATATTTTGCTAATAATTATTTGGCAAAAAAAACCAAGAGATCCATGAATGCATCTTGACGCCCACACTGTTAAGATATTTTGAAGGGAAGGGTCAAAGAGGGGACAGATCCATGAATTGATTTTCTGT
>JAVFBX010203014.1:0-12486 GCA_034783855.1 Mopalia kennerleyi | reverse complement strand
GAATCACAATTTTCAAACTTAAAATTGAAGGACTTCTAAGTGGAATTTTTGTATAATTGTTTCACTAAATACAGGCTAATAATGTGAATTATCGTATTAACAAATAATAAAAAAACAGACAAATTTTTACCTCGAAGGGGCTGACCTACCTTAAAGTCACATATATATATATTTCCAAAATACAACCAGCACATTAATTCATGGTGCATAGCTTTCGTTTGCATCATCTTTTGTGGCAATTCGAACACATTCTGACAAGAAATCAGAATAAAAATACTTCTGCAGCCATCTTTCACCACTTCAATTTGAGGTTGACCTACTCAAATTTTGTTATGTCACGCGAAAGCCAAATGTTTACCAATTACCTGCCAGACCTTTGAAAATGGTGAATTCTTCTTCTGGTGTGACATCAATAACCCCAATCCATTTCATAGGGCTATGATATTTATATTCACAATTATGCACTTCTATTGAAATATAAGCTAACATTTGCGCCTCTTCATGGTTGATTGGCTGACACCAGTTGATACTGATTGTTGTTTTGCTCAAAGAATGTCTGACACATAGTATAAGCTAGAAATCAAGAAGAGGGTGTCTCAAATCTCCATTTTTACAGAAACAGTGTGTCTCATTTTACTGTTCCCCTATCTTTCCCATGTTAAATTTGACTATTAAAAACAGGTTGTCTCAAATGGCTTCTTACATGTAGGTGTCTCAAAGACAACCCTCCGGCTAACACTATGGTCGGACATCATTTTTTTAAAAATTTTAAACCTTTGACTTTGTTATAAACTTATGGTTTATTAATGAAATGAAACTGCTGCCATTTTTTTTGTTCCCCACACTCTGTTCAGTGCCCGTGGCTTAGTGGTAGCATGTGCGCTTACTAATCCTGCTTCGATGTAATGTTCACCGGATCGAGTCTGGCCATCCGGTATATGAGCAAGTCACATGTTGTTGAATGTTGATCCGACAATCCCAGGTGTGGTTTTAACAAGGTTTCCTTCAGTATTTCCACCATAATAAGGCAAGGTGCAGTGTGAAGTGTACAATCCCTCGTCATAGAAGTGAAATACCCTTGAGTGCAAAGTTTAACCCCAATCTTATCCAGGCCAAACAAACAAAACTGTTAAGTATATTGGTAAGGGTTGATCAAAAGCTTTCTATTCCTTTATATCACCATAAATGCAATTGAACATGCCAGGCTGAACTGATAATAATCTCAGTAGTTTCAGTACAGTTTATGTTCTAACTTCTAATCACAGGCGATTTAGAAATGATGCTTAGGCAGTTAGAGGGAGCTTTATGTTGCTCTGGTGTTCTTAAAGCTTGGGGGCAACAGGAAGCCTATCTGTTTGTGGCTTTTTTTGGTATGGTCTTCAAGGTGAAATAAGTTTAAAAGGCCTGTGCTGTTGGGGAGAACGGTCAGAACGGGGTTTCCCCATGGTTATGCAAACTTAATTTAGGAGGACCTATTTATAGGTTTTCCAAATTGTTTGCAGTCTTCATCTAAATTTGCATTTTGCTACTGATTTTGACAAATTTTGTCATCCAATAATAAATGAAGTTTGTGTTTTAAAGAAAATTTTTCTTTATTTTTCACCAAGGCACATTTATGTATTTATAAAATCAGCAAGCCAGGGCGAAAATGCAAATGTTAGGTTATCTGACAAAATTTTAGACCGATTTTGAGGTTATGCCGATAAACATTACAGCACAGGCCTGTTTAATATGTACACTCGTACAGCTTAAAACCCATGATTAAATAAAAAGAATAATACAGAGTTGCACTATTGCAGTGAATGTATCATTTAAAAAACAAGGTAGTTCACATAATTTGCATGAATACCAAGTTATAACTTGGTAAAGAATTGTGGCACCTGCCCCTGTCTGTGTGCAATATATGGGTGGGTTTCATCCTAACTAAAACTTTTTACCCCGTTTAGTTTTCCTAAAAAAACACTTTGAAGACACAGCTGGTGTTAATAATTTATTTGTTTCATGTTATTGGTTATTCCTATGCATATAATGGGTGTTACATGTAGTGGTGTAACAGCTGAGCTATTGAATTAGATGCACATTGTAATATTGATTTCAACATTAACATTTGCCAGCTGGAAAAATATACTGTGCATTTGTATATATACATGTACTACATAAAGTTTATCAAATGCGTGTAGAGTGTAGACATTGATGCTTATAAATATCAAAGAGTGATAGATCAACTGTCAAAGCAAGATCAGCATTTATTTATAACACAAATAAATATTGTTTGTCCACAACTCCAAAACACATTAAATTAAGTTTTTCTTTCTCTCAATAATTTATATTTTTTATGCATTGCTTTTTTTCCCTTTGTTAATACGTAATCCCTAAAATTATGAATATATAATATTTTGGATCAAACTGAATATTGATAGCAATTTCCTTGGAGCTAATCAGCCTATACATGTAGATCTGACATACATGTACGTCCATGTACATTTACTAATCAAAATCAGTGTGGCTTAATGAATCACAATTCTACATGCTCTATGAGCCTGAAACAACCATTCCTTCCCCAAAAATCCAGCGGAGTTGAAATTTGTAGTTAGCACGTGGACCTACTAATCCTACTTCGGTGTACTGTCCAAGGGTGCGAGTTCCACTGTCAACCATTGAGTGAGTCATACAATGTGGAAATCTGGAACTTTCGAAGTCACTGGGGTTGTTTTGATGAGGTTTCCTCTCAGGTTTCCCTTGTTTTTGAGCAAGGAACAGTGTGAAATGGACATTCAGTCATCATATTTATAAGTGAATACCTTTGAGTACAACATAAATTGCAAATCAAACAAACCTTTCACCAAAGTCCTGTCATTGCATGGAATGTTTAACTTTAAAAATACATATACATATACTCATATAATTAAGTCATTGCCCGGGCAAGGCTGACATTATGACAAAACTACTGAAATAAAGTAACACAAATGCAATAGAGGCACTGTTGTAATATATATGTATGCTTTATCGAGATGTGGTCGTATTTTTAAGTTCATGATCATTCATAGTTAAGTAAAGAACAAATTTGGGTGCCCACTTGTTCTGTAACCAAAGTGATTCATGAAACACCTCTGTAGATCTACAACTAGCACACTGATGCCCAATTGTAGTGAAGGTAACGTTTATAACTTTGAAAGTGAAACCAAAACACTATATATGTAAGCTTACAGCACAAATGTATATTCTGGTTGATTCTGTATAACACTTGGGTTAAAGTTCTGGATAGTGGATACAATGGATCTATAGGCATTTTGTTAAAATTTCCACAAATTGATCACAATCTTGACACCTCAATAATAGAGTGCTCTTAGAACTTGAGAATATTGCTAGTAAAATTTATATACAATGATATAATATTCAGTGACTAAGGTGGGTAAGATGTGTCTGCACTATTAGAAAGCATGGTTGAGTCCGTAATTTGCCTGTACCTTGTAGTTATGTGTTTACAACTGTTTCTAATGATGGCTCAATTGTTTCTGTCATCCAGTGGGCTAGCACTGACTATAGCACACCATTGTACGAATGAAATAACTGAAAGTTAAGCTTAGATTACCAGACAAACGAACAAACTAGTGATTATAATTCAGACTTTTGTTAGCTGTGTAGCTTAATAATATTAGTTTTCAGAATTATAAGAAGTACAGTGATTTGTGGGCTATTCAGTTGTCACTTTCTGCCTGACCAGGAAATTAAATTCATTTATGACCTTTGACCAATGGTTATCCGATGGGAGTTGAAGGAGAAGGTGAATTTTTCGTGACTTTACAGCAGTCATCTATTTACCCAGTAACAGTAATAGAATTAGTACTGAGATGATGAGCGAATTGTCTCTGAGGCCTGGAATCAACCAGATTATTGAAATTACTCTACAGGGGACGGATTTACCACACTCAAATGCCATTTCCATCCTGATAATTGCTTTCATATAACAAATGTTAAACTGGTCATTTACTGGCTTCAAGTATTTGTTATCACTAGGTACAATTTTCAAAACTTAATCATCTAATGCTTAGTAATGTATGTGTACACGTGAAAATTCAAATGGCAAAAATGACATTTTAGGTGATTTTATTTCACGCTATATTATTGAGCACTTACTGTCATAAAACTATTTGATAATTTGCTGAACGCAAATTGCAAAGGTATGACATTTATTGCTATCAATAATTATAAATGTCATCTACCAGGATTATTATACAGCTGAGCGACGGAACTGTTAAAATATATTAATGTTTTGCAATTAAATACTGTAATGGGTAATATATTGAACTATAAAGACAGGCTGATTTGGCATCCAAAGTTGTGACTGCCTGAAAACGGTTTACAAAATTTAGAGAGAGATTGTCTTATATGGGCTCCTTTGCTCAAAGGTTATAGTTCCTCTGGCAACCTTAGGTATATGAGGGAGTTACATGATGTGATTGGTTTTGATGAGGTTTCCTCTCGGTTTTCCACCATATCTTATTGAGTCCGAGTTAGGAGTGGACAATCCTGTGCCAGAGGCATAAGCTATCAATAATGGTGATTTTTTTAAATAACAATATTGCAAATAACGAAGTTGGTCTCATTACTTAATGTGTTTACACAGTATTTTAGGGGTTAAGTTTAAATAGAGGAGGTGAAATTGTGTTATCAATATCATCTTTTCTGTTCACCTGGTTCTCTTAGAGCTGAAGGGAAACAAAGCTAATCTGTAAACTTGTGATGTCTAAATTTGTCCTGTTTTCAGGGGTGGAAATGTGTAAAATATTTTGTCAGACATTTTGACCTGCAGGCCATTTCACACAATGTTAAATTCTGGGGATATTTACAGGACAATCTCAGGTTTTACCGGACATATCCTGCAAATATATAGTTATTTCCACCCCTGGTTTTTGATGTCTAAATTTGTCCTGTTTGTGTTCAACTCTGACAGTAGTTTTTGTGTCTTCTGTTGTTGCCAGTGGCATCAATGGTGATTTCTTTCAAGCATTATACTGTACCTCACATTATATGTCTTCATGTATTAATAAAATAATCGTAACTAAAAACCACATGTTTTATCTAAGAGTTTGTCAAAAGTTTTTTTCCGAATGCATGTATATCTAGTTGAAGTTTTTGACTGGCTGATTATCATACCATGAATCTATACCAAACTTTATTTTAAATCCATATACAATATGGATGTTATATAACATGGATGTTATGTAAAAATATTTACAATTTTCTCAGCAACAATAGCTCCTATGTGAGGCTTGTGAGCTAGTGTTAATCATTAGAAAATTATTGTTTGGACAGAGAAATAGGCTTTACCAAATGGGGTCTTACATGTTATTTCTGTTGACTGTCCCAAAATTAGAGTGTCCCAACTGTATATTCTATTCCATAATCTATTCTATATATCTATTTGTCTGGTTATTTGTCTGTTTGTGATGAGATGTGATGTGATTGTATTGTGTGGTATGACTGTTTTGTTTTTGTCCAGTCTTGTCTTTGTTGCCAGTGTTGTTGAGGGTGGTATCCTTCGCCTACATCATTATTTTGGGAAAGAAAGCTGTCATGTGATTGAAATGGCCTTTAAGTACCGGTACCGCATTTAACCCCCAATTAAACAAACAAACAAACAAACAAATCAAGGCCTCCCCTCACCCTGAGGAAAGTGTTAGGCCAGAGCTTTTCGCTCAGGAACAGTGGTAAAATGGTTTCAGAATTCCATACCAGTCAGTAAAATACTTAATGTCACAGTGACATTGACAGGTCTATGTGACGAGTAAACTCTCTTTGAATACCTATTGCCTATTAAAGGTGTCCTAACAATACATAAATTCATTGCCTGGCAGCAACACGCCAGATGTTACATCAAAACCACAATGTAGTTTATGTACCTGTATGGGTGTTTAATTACTGTATTGTAAAGCTATAAACTTACTTCAGTGTTCATTATCAGTTGAGATTTGGGTTCCATACCATATGTCAGAGTAATTAACATTACTTTATGAATTGCTAGACAGTCCAAGTGTACGTCAATATATAACTAGATATGTATCCATGGTCGGATAATCATAACCACTTTAAATCGTGTAATAATATTATTTCTATAGAGAAATGAAATATAGGCATGCCAATAATGACATGTAACAAAATCATTGGTTTCCACTGACTAGTTTAGCATAGTACATGTACAAGAGTAAAGGTAGAAGTCCAAAGATTGAAAGATTCATTTTGATCTGAAAATTTCAGCGCCTTATTTTATTGTATTGAGATGAAGATGAGTTTAACTCGCAGCTCTGTACATAATTAACTTAACATAATTAAACAAATTTAAATGTTTAACTTTGTGTAGAAATATTATATTCCTGACCGGTACATGTTAAGTTGTGAGGATCCATTAAGGCTCTTATAATTTCTTGCCCTAGACTTGGCAGGAAGACTTACACTGTAATAATATTGGCATTTATTGTGACATATTTATATGCTGTATATATATGCGAGAAAGGGGAAATAAAATCAGATGGTTTCATTGTAGGTATAACATGTATGTAAGTGTGACCATTATGAATGTATGATACCTGTACCACGCCTACAGAAAATAAGCAGCCATAGTATACACCTGTACAGGTAGACATGGAAAGTCTGATTCAATCAATAATCATATGACTTTCTATAATTAGTATTAAATGTGGTCCATACGAGTTCCTTATCAACCTCAACTGTAGTTCAATACCTACAAGCCATTCTTTAATGGGTGAATCCAATACGTGCTCTGTCTGTCCGGCCCTTCAAGGCATAGCCATGTTGCCCTGGAGGAACATTATTATTCAAAGTATTTCACATTTTATTTATGTGTTTTGTGATTATTTAGTATAAATTTACTGCTGAAAGCACAAAGCTGTCATGCAAGTTAATCCCTAGGGCACAGTATTTATAAATCACAAATCAATCTATCAATCAATCCATCAAACTGGCCTGGCTTAGACTAAATCTTTGACATGTCCTAGGGTCTGATATCAATGTGTATAAGTACAGACAGACAGACAGATGACTTTCTAGAAGATTTTTCCAGGTTCCTATCCCAAACATGTCGGACAATAATCAGGATTGACCCAGTTCTGTACCCTCTTTCATCTTGATTTTTTACTCAGACATTATGACAATGGAAATATATTCAGATTAATTTGGGAACATTATGTTTGGGAGTCAATATGTATTCCGGAACCCAATAGGTTCCAGAAACTCCTCTGGTTATACCGTGGAGTTCCTACTGACAAAGGGCAGTATAATTGAAGCATATATTCATTTCTACTGTCAGCTATGGAGGAAGATTAATTTTATAACAGAGCATTTACATATAACATTTCATTTCATGGTTTTGTAGCTGTTCACTTTTTGGAAATACATGCATATGCACTAATGTCATAGGTAAAATACCCCCAAAGCACTCGAATAAACACGAATTCCTCTTTCTGATTCTGACTGATTTCATAGTTAGAAAATATTTATGTTGCTCATTCCAATAGAAGGGTTTTGAGGGTTGAGGTTATCAATTTACAAAAGGTACAATGTAATGATTATCTTATGCATGTACATGTAGAAGATGAAATATTTATTTCCGGCATTATGTTGCCTTTAAATTAATAACATTATTGCGCAATTGGCTCCAGGATTCAGAACTGACATCGTTTTCCAGTTTGTTTGTTTGATTGAGGTTTTACTCCGTTCAATTTCACACATAGGACTGTGTGCCAACCAATGAGTGAAGGAGATTCAGGGGCGTAGCCAGAGATCAAAACTATGGTGTCCAAAATGTTAATTTTGCTTCACTTTTCAAATAACTGGGTGTCCAATTTTGATAGTTTTCCTATCTCATGGGCTGGAGGGAGCTTTATGTTGCCCTGGTGCTCTCAGAGCGAAAGGGGAACAGGAAGCTGATCTGTTATAGTCCTGTATTTGTCCCGTCCTGTCTTTGTTTGTTGCCAGAGATGTCGAGGGTGGTTTCTTTCACGTCGTCATATAAGTGAAATACCCTTGAGTACGACGTTAAACCCCAATCAAACAAACAAACAAAACAAATCCTATCTCATGAGTGTTAAAGTTTCTTAAAACAGGGTGTCCAAATGACGCAACTGTTCATTTCAGGGTGTACGTCCTAAGCCCTTGAGGCGATCTCCCTTAATGTCACTAGCAGCAAACACGACATGATAATCACAAGAATCAATTCAAAGAGTTGAGACATCACAAACAAACTGGCATTATGTTGCCCTTTGGCTCTAACGGTAATGAGGAAACAGGAAGCTCCATCCTACCCAATGAAATCTAAGATGCAGGCCTGTGCTGTAATCTTTTCCGGCAGAACCTTAAAATCAGTCCTCTCAAATTGTGTGAGGTAACCTAGTATTTGCATAAATTGCCTCTGCTTTGCTGATTTTTTAAAATACATAAATATGCCTTTATGTACAATTGGGCAACATTGCTTTATAATACAAACTGGTAGATTTAACAAAATTTGTCAAAATCAGTAGCAAAATGTAAATTTAGATGAAAACTGCAAACAATTTGGGAAACCTATAAATGGGTCCTCCTGGCTGGAAAAATAGTGATGTTTATATAGTGTAATTGTCACTTTTGTAGAAGAATAAAAAAAGATAAACAAAAACAAATTGTGTCCAGGTGGGATCAAACCATCAAGTCGTCAACCTTCTAATACGTGGTTAAATGCACTATCCAGACATAATGTTGTGGCATGTGAATTTTTGTCACTGCGTAATAATGAATACAAATAGGACTTTTGTTCTACAACAAAACATTTTCTAGAAAAGCTATAATAATAAGAATCATTTTATTGCAGACGGAAGTCCATATAAATACAGTGATGATTGAATTAAAATACAAAGTGAATTTAATGAAGAAATATGACTGAGAGGAAAATACAAGTTTAGTCCATATCCATAAGTTGTGCCATTTGGCACCAATAACTGTGTCCAAAATTACACTTGATAACCGCATAGAGTTCCATGCAGCATCATATTGACCACGGCCACAAGTTTAACGATACTCACCTCAATATGGATAATTAACTAATTCCATTGCTCTACAATAATACACTACAATTATTTGTTCCATTATGAGTGAATAATTCAGTAGAAATTACTATTCCGACCTAAGTTTCCCTTGGATCAAAGGTCAATGATCTTGAATTCTTAATGAAGTTAGTGGCTGTGGGCTGCTGATGTGGGGGGATAGCATTTCATCTTGATGCTAATGGTTTCATAGCTGCTAATTGAACACAACATGATGGTAACAGGTTGGTGTTGAGGTTTGAGAAAACATCTGCATCTCAGTTCGGTTTCATAAAGCACTCTTTGCTTAATATATACAATCATAGTATTAGCCAGAAATCAAGAAGAGGGTGTCTCAAATCACCATTTTTACAGAAACAGAGTGTCTCATTTTACTATTCCCCTATCTTTCCCCATGTTAATTTTGACTGCAACAGGGTGTCTCAAATGGCTTCTTAGGTGTCTCAAAGACACCAAGACACCCCTCTGGCTAACACTATGGGTTTTGTGTTCCTTTCTATTGACATTGAGCGTGGATTTGGCATGGACCAGTGTAAAGTGGACAATCTGTCGTCCTATAAGGGAAATACCCTTGAGTATGACGTTAAACAACAATTGAACAAACAACCGCTCACAGGTATGAGAATGGCTTTCCAACAGTAATCAATAAGTTTGTGTATATTGATTATCAATGTAATCATTGGTGTTACAGCTCAGAGGAGAATGGCTTACATGTCTGAGATTCAGAGGTTGAAGGACCAGAAAACCCTGGAGCCTGATTCCCACGGACCCAAGGGATCCTTAACTATCAGCGAAATGAGACTCCCACTCAAAAGAGAATTTGTCTCCAAACTAGGAACATCACAAGGTGGGTTTTTGACACGTTCACTGCAGACTTTATAATCCCTGGACTGTCTGGTTTTGAAACCAAGCTTTTTATTCATTTACATTTGAGTAATTTTTTTTTTTCATTTTTTCATTATTATACCTCTTTGTGACATTTACATTTTCAAATACATGTGATTTCCCAGTCTTTTAGGGTATAAAGATATAAATCTAATTTTCTAACAGACTTTGCTTGGTTCTCACCCAAAAGTTGTTTTCCAGACAGCCATAAAGGAATCTATATAACAGCATTTTACATTTGGCTTTTAAGTCAAATATTATTTTTGTGAAAATAGCCGCTAAGCTTATATAGGACAATGGCCCGCGGCCGTGGTTTAGTGGTTAGCGAGTGCGATTACTGAAGCCAACTTTGATGTACCGTTCACAGGATCAAGTCCGTCTGTCGACCCTCAGGTATATGAGTGAGTCACACGATATGGCTCCGGCAATCATGGGGGTGGTTTTGACGAGCTTTCTTCTCGGTTTTCCACCGTAATTAGGCCAGGAACATTGTTAAATGGACAATCTGTCGTCAGATAAGTGAAATACCCTTGAGTACAAAGGTAAACCCCAAACAAACAAACATATATAGGACAATGAAATTTCCAACATAATGAGCACTTTACACTTTATGGTGGTCTTAGTGTTGCTGGTGTTCGTGGCATTGGACATTAATTAATCAAGTACAACCTAAAACTACAATCAAACCGAAGAAATAAGCCTGTTATTTGTGTTTTCAGACAGTTCCGTTCATTATTTCATAATCTTAATTCGTAACGGACCTCATGTGATTGTTACGGAGATGTTATCTACACACGATGAGAGGATCCGAGGAAGTCTGGATTTTCCTAATCACATCAACATTAATGATATCACAGGAAACTTTCAAGTTCAACTAGAAATTTATGGAATGGTAACTATACAAACTTTTCTCACTCTTTGTAACACTGTGTTCTATTGGCTGGCTGATGTTGTCAGTAGTCCGGTATGTAACAGGAAATTCTATTGGCTAACTGACTGTGCCAACAGGTAGTTTTGTACCGGGATTTCTATTGGCTGGCTGATGTTGTCAGCAGGTAGGTCAAAGTCTGTGGTCTGTTAAGATTACCATAGGCTGATATTGTTTCTACTCCCAAATATACCGCCTGAGCCTGTACACAATATAATGTAAGATTCATTATCAGATACAGAATTTGTTTATTATGATGACATCTAAAAAAGGTTCTTTTTGAAAACCTTTCCCGGCAATATCTACTCTTCCCATAGTGGGTACATTTTCATTTTCTGAGGAAAACTATGAACGGTATCGTGTTATGTAAAATATTTTATTTCGGTGGATCTTTCAGTATAGGGCCAGCTGTAGTGCTAGTTGGATGTTTGCAGTAAATAATGTACCATCCTTCTGGAAAGTTATTCACCGTTTGAATAGAAAATTCACTCAATAATGATGTGGCAGACACCATCTTGAAGAGTTACATTCGGCCGTGGCTTAGTGGTTAGCGAACTAAAGCCTACTTCGATGTGCCTTTCACAGGATCGAGTCCATCTGTTAACCCTCAGGTGTATGAGGGAGTCACACGATGTGGCTCCGGCAATCACAGGGGTGGTTTTTACGAGGTTTCCTCTCGGTTTTCCACCGTAATTAGGCAAGGAACAGTGTGAAGTGGACAATCCGTCGTCATATAAGTGAAAAACCCTTGAGCATGACGTTAAACCCAAATCAAACAAACAAACTTAAATTCATCATTCATCAGACATTTAACATGATGACATAACAAATGTAATTTGCCCATCACATTAGACCCAATGTATGAAGATGTCAACACCTTGAGCTGTGGTTTTGGCTGAATTAAACAAAAAGATTATAGCATTGAGGAAGTAACCCTGAAGGTGGTTACCTTTAACCTTTGACCAAAACAATTTCCCTCAGGTGTGCTTTAGGCTACTTTCACAAAAAGTTATACGACATTTAAATCTCGTACAATAGTTTTACGCTGCAAAATTTTATCGTACGATAATCTTTTGTCACACTAGGTTTTGTGAATGTGTCCCATGGATTGGTGACACTATAAGTAGAATCTTGCTGGCTCCCTCCATGCTATACTTAAGGTGTATACATGCACGATAATAAAAAACTTGACATCAATATCACTCTTTAAAAATAAAGCATCGTGAAACATAAAAATGTATATATTTTGTCTGATCGGCACGTGTGGAACCTGAGAACCTGAAAACGTGAAGTAGTTATTTGTTATCTAGTAATTATTTATACATATTGATATAAAATTTAAAAAAAATAAAGAATAATAATTATAATCATTTGCAAGCTGAGTTTCACTCGGTTAAAATTTACTATCGTTTTCTATATATATATTCTACGGGATAGAACAAGCCCCATGGGGTTTTATTCCCGCCTATATCTTATAAATTCTGTTACTATTATATTTATGGTGGGCGGTTGGAGGGAGCTTCATGTTGCCCTGGTGCTCTCAGAGCTAAAGGGGAACAGGAAGCTGATCTGTTTGTG